>CM028383.1:832929-900632 GCA_013146195.2 Codonopsis lanceolata
GGCTTTTAATATAAATAGTTTATTTAAGTGACGTGTTCGATTTATTGGTGTAGAGAAACAAGCTTTGGAAATTTAGTTGAGCTTATATTGGAACAATTTGTAGGTGAAAGCCAATTTTTGGAGTTCTTTTTTGGATTTCTTCGTTCTTGAGCTTATATCTGAAATTAGGGCTGTTTTATTGGAAATTTTTTGATTAGTTTGTTAAAATTTGTGACCCCATTGAAATAGTTATTTGGATCCGTCGCCGACGACATCAATTATATGGGATCCTTGGAAAGTGTGAGAGAGATGAGATCTCTTGTGTGTCTATGTAAGGTTGTATGAACGAAGATATGTAGATAGATCCCGTGGATAACTTTCTCAATCCCTGGCAAAGACTTTGTCTTATGTGCAGAAGTGCTTCACTTTGCTAACACACAGAAAGAGAACTCATGATCCCTAGCAAAGGTAATAGAAAAAATGTGACACAGACCAAACTAATAGATTTTGCCAAGTATAGAGACCAAATTGTTATTTTATCCTTATATATTTACTTAAGACTTCACTGGATTATGAAGATTTTCTTTTCATGGATGGAATTATTTTATTCTGGTAAGAAATTTTCTTAATAGAGTTGTTACTCACTTCGTCTTCTCCAACGGTCTCATAAATGCTCCGATATAAATACTGCCATTGAAGACTGAAAAAAAATAAGAATGCTCTGAATTTATTCAACAACATCAAGTCATCTTACTCAGTGCATTTAAGAGATCATAAACTGATCAAAGAAGTCCTCAACAACAACAAAAAGATCTGTATCAACTGCTACACATCTACTTTTTATTATTGTATTCATTCACTACTCTTCTGCACCTTGAATATTCAGTTTTCCAAATATTCATTCCCCCACCCCCCAAACACAAGTCAAATATTTTGTACACGATCCATTAGAGATTTCTGTAATAGAACTAGTGGAAAACATAGTGCACATTCAAATCCAAGGTTGACTGCTTTGGTGGTGGACGTAACACTCTTTATAGTGCGAACCATCTCAAAATACATGTGTTCTTTGTGATCTGTTGGTTATTGTTTTATATTGTTATCTTCTTCTTAACTTATTCATTTGAGCATCAAATTTCAGTAATCAACCAAGTCTACTGGTAGTGCTTCACCAACAGACTTAGTCTGTCTTCCTTGCAAGTCTTCCGATATTTCAACCTTTTCAATAGGTTGTAAGTATTTGTTTTAGGAACTCTTATGAAAAAAATTTAAGTGTTACTAGGCTATTCAAACCCCCCTAGCCTAGTATTTTACCCTTTGAGACTAACAAAACTAATCAACAAAACTGGGAATGATTATAATTGATGTAATATTTATTTTAACTTCGCAATTGCATGAGTTACTGGAGTATAGATGTGCGGAAGCAAGGGTTGAACCACATGGAGAAAAAGTAATTAAAAATAGTTTAGGAAAGCAAAATAAATAAAAATTATCCTAAGGGGGGGATTTTGGTTTTACAAAATAATTAAACTAAATACTATCAAATAAAACTAATTTAGAAAAGAAATGAATTGAGTAAAGATCTTAAAATTATTGGAAATTGATTATACGGTGAGAAATCTAGGAATTAGGACTCACTTGTATATTTTCTTATGTTCATAAATCTTTTGTATCAATCAATTAAGGGTTCGTCGGATTCCAATACTTAGTACCCCGCCTTGGCCATGCTTTATCAGTCCGATCACATGGTAATTAGAGAGTCCATTAAGCATACTAAGAACACACACGAACCTAGATCTAACCTTATCCCGATCAGGAAATAAGAGACATCTATTTATTACTTAGGTTGGCCAGTGTATGATTTATGCATTCAGTCATGCAACTAGTCATACCCAAGAGCCTACACATCCACAAACACACATTATGCGATAGTTTCAGTGAAAGACCAGAGATAATCTAAGTAATAAATGATAATTGATTGAATATAATTACGACTAGAACATAAGAATTGATACAAGTTACCTCAAATTCCTAGATTGATGAAGTTAGTTCATCAAAATTGATGAAAGAACAAAAGCGGATGTTGAATTCATAATCAATCTTCAGTAACACAAAGTAATTGTATTGTTCTAGCTTAAGAGAAGTTAAAAACTTATGAAAAACGGAAATAAAATGTGATATCTAACCTAAACTACTAGAGTTGTATTTATACTAGGTTTACACAATTGGAGAAATTACAAAATTGGACATAGCTGAAAACGGGGTTAGGCGGTCTCTTGGCCTTCGGGACTAGGCGACCACTTTACAATTCTTCATCTAACGTGCACTACTGGAATCTAGGCGAGGGGCTAGAGGTCTGGCACCTAACATTTCTTCTTTAGAGGCTGGCTACTAGAAAGAAGGCGGTAGCCTGATCATCGGGACTAAGCGAGTGCCTAGTCCATCTTCAAACAAGTAGCTATATTGGATTCTAGGTGGTAACCTAGATGTTGGGGCTAGGCGAGCGCCTAGTCCTTTTTTCTCCGGACTTCGTGAATTCAACTTCTAGCCTTTTGCACTTTGGCCTCTGGAGTCTTCAACTGCATGAAAAAGGCCTCCAATTTTGCCACAACATCAATCAAAACCTGAAACTATAAAAAGCACTACAAACCCGTATTAGTAGCCTAAAACTCATGGAAAAGCACAATTTAAGTAGGAATATGTACTAGATAGATGCGTAGAAAACACATCCATCAATAGTCCACAGCTAATACCGTTACAATGAGTTCAGAGGAGTGGGATGAATACGTAAATGTTTTTTTTCTAAAAAAATTCAAGCATATACTTATTTTCTGAAAGATATAATTTATGGATAATCTTTATGATTTTTATTTGACAGGCTACTCCACTTGCAAAAAAATTTCAATCGAATAGATTACAATATCATCATGAATTGAGGGCACTATTTCATTCAAGGGTCTAAAGCGCCATATGCACTTTTCGTACAATTCAAAGACACGAGGGCTCTGATTGAGATAGTCCAAAAAAACGACAACAACATAGCGAATGTGGGAGGAGTTAGGATCCAAAGTAGTTGATCAAAATTGCACGACTTTTAAGCTCATGAATTTGATTTTGAAAAAAAAATGTAGTTTTCATTAGTTCACATTTTTATGTTAGTTATATGATTAGAGTCAATCATATTTTGACCAATTAAAAGTTTTTAAATATTTTTAGAATGATTTTTGATTAGGTGTTCTACTAGAAAATAAAAAAAAAAGTATAATCAAACATGATTCGATCGTAACAATGGTGATGGACATGCTAAGTTTATATACATTTTATTATATTGTGTGCTCCCTGCAATAGTTCAAATAGAATAATTGAGGGCAAATTTGAGATTTTACTAATTTTCAGACAAAAGAGGTTTGTCATTATCAAACAAAATAATTAAATACAACACTTAATTTTAAGACCACCACAATTGTTTTTTAGTACTTCAAATATTCAATAGATTAATGGTTCCAACTCTACTTTTACACACGTTAGTTTTAGGATCTTAATTTTCAGTTTTAAAAAACACACCCTCAATGTTCCAAACAAATGTAAAGTGATTCCAAACTCAAACCCCTAAACGCTAAAACCCTATACCCAACGTTCTAAATCGTAATTAGTGGTGTTACAAATGTCCGTATGCCTGCCCAGACCGCCCACTAAAATATGGGCATGGGCACACTTAAATTTTAATAGAGGCACAAATGGGCATGCCCACTTAAACCATTATTTTTTATGGGCACCCACATTTTTCACGCTTGCATTGGCGTCGTCACACTTAAGGTCTCATACTTCGTAGTGCGTACCTCTCACTCTCACGATCATCTGCATCTCCCAGTTCTCTTTCACCAGATCCGACATCACGTCCCCTTCTCCATCTCCATCATCGGGACTCCTATTTCACCCTCCGTCAGATCCAACCGCCATCTCCAGTCACCTACCTCAGATCCCGTGAAGACAGAGAGATTCCCCAGTTCGCTCGCCCACCACACCAAGCAAACCTAGTCGACTCCTTCCCCATCGCCCAACAACCTCGTCTCCACCCGTCATCTCTCAATTTCTGCAAATTTCGAGACCTAGAACTTGAAATTGAAAACTCCCACTGGGCAGATTCAAGTACGATTGTTCAAATTTTCTAATTATAATTACTGAAATTTGTGATTGATGCCTTGAAATTTGTTACTCGTATGCAAATTTTACTATTGGCCCAGTTCAATTTTTATGATTCCAGAGGCAGATTATGGTTAGGAGGTGGAGATAGAATAGAACAGGGTGAGGGTGAACCACCTTCTCTAAAAGGGGATTTAATGTGAATCAATATCTATTATGTGCCTGGCCCTAAATGTTTGTGTGACTAAGAAAAATGAGATTAAATTGACACTGGCTATTCTGAACAAACAAGAGACCTACATGTGACTCAGTATCAGTTGCAATAAGTTGTTTCTCTTAGTACTTCCTGTTAGTTGTATGTAACTATCTTCTTGTCTTCCTGTTAGTTGCAATTTAACATATTTTTTAATCGATATTAGACAACAATTTTCTATTTTCGGAAGTAGCAATACACATGTAATTGCTCCTATGGAGATTTTCTGCCCCTATGGAGAATTATCATGTTTCTTAAAAAGATAATGGAAACTCATAGCTTAATTTTAGAGTAGGACTCTATTTGGGACTGAGGTAGTACTATTATAACAGAGCCAAGTATCAAATGGTGCTAATCTATGGCGCAAACAATTGGATGGAACACTGCATTTGATGGAATAAAGACTTGAAGGAGCAATGAGATTACCAACAGATATCTTTGAGCAGAGCCTCCAGGGCCGGTCTTGAACTTTTAGGGGGCCAGGGCGAAAAGAAAAGAAAAAGCCCCCTAAAACCATATAAAAATACAATTTTTAGACGAATAGTTTTTATAGTATTAAAAGTGTACAACCCCTATAAATGTATAAGAAAAATAAGCATTAAAATTTTATTGAAAACTACTATTTTGCATCGATTTAAACAATTTATGACAAAAATGATATATCCCATCAATCTTTTTTCTTTTTTGACTTCTGGATATATATTTTCTTCATAACTTGTTTGTAATAAAAATTCAAGTTAAAAAAAGACACAATCACTAATAAAGTTAAGAATTAAAGAAACATAAGCAATAAAAATGAGTCAAATAGCAACAATAAAAAAACTTGATTTTTCCTTGAAATGTAATAATTAAGCTATGGGAGATAGATGAGCAGGAAATTAGCTTGACAAAGAAGAGAGTGGACCTAAAATGAATAAAATATTAGTCTTGGCAAAGACTTGAACTTGTGACCTACATATTCACATTACCCAACAATTTCCATTAAACCAAGAAGACAATCATGCATTTATGTTACGTGGTATATAATATATTTTTAAAACCTAGTCTACACTTCTTTAAAATTAGGTCCTCTAGAATTTTGCGCCTTGTGCGAAGGCCCATGTTGCACCTGCTCAGGGCCGGGCCTGAGAGCCTCCCTTTCCTCGTATGACCGGCACCAATGCAACAAATCATATTCATCCATTTCAATATTTCATCTCAGCTTGTGTATTTTATATTTCTTTCCTTCTTCAAGTGCTGCCTGTGGCGACCCGACCCGAGTCCCAATACGAGACCCCGAGGTCGTGCCGCCTAGAAAAAGCACGTAATGAAAACAAATAGCAAATAGTGGGTAAGGCCATAACGGCGATACGCCAAAAACTTTAACACGTGCGGAAGCGTAATATAATTGAATAGTGGCGCCCGAGCTAACAAGCTCAAACTAACACAACCTTAGAGATAATGAATCTCTTGGTCCAAAAATAAAATCATGTGACGCAACAATAGGCATATACAACAATTTATAGCAATTATATACCAAGTCATCGACGACGTTACGGCCGAAACCCAACATTAAACTAAGTCTACAACTCTAGTCTAACATGCTTAACGGCTAAAAACATGCCGGATAACAAACATAATAAACAAACCAATACATGGTTAAAACAACTAAAGCATGATCATCATAAATACACAAGGCACGACTAACACATGTCGGCTCTCAAAACATTAAGTACTAATTAACATAAGTACTAATAATCAAACACATAAAGTCTTGCTACCCCACATAAAGTTTATATAACTTTATGTTCCCATCGTCCTTGCCAAAAGAAAAGATACTAAAATTATAAGGTAGCAACCTCGTCAAAAGCTTCTCCAACGCAACTTGATACTCACTTCGAACCGCTCGCTCGGCTCGGATCTAGGGAAAACAATCAAAACAAATAGGAGTAAGTCATAAAGACTTAGCAAGTTACTAACATAACTTCCTGTCATGGCATCATGCTCAACAATAATAATTCATGCTATTGGCATAATATACATTTCATAAATAATCATGTCAAGGCATTCATACTTAACAATCTTGAATATCATGTTATCAACAAGTATAACATTTCATTAATTCAATCAACCATCATTTCATATCATATCATATTCACGTAGCACATTATTCACATATAAGCACTCGTGAGTCAATTCATACAAAAGGGAGGTGATATCGTTACCCTTTTTCCGCGCATGTCGCTCCTGCAAAAACATGTGCCAAACTTATGTGTCCTCGATATCCCTTTCGTGGATATCGACGTCCCCGAGACATTTCCCCGCTCGAGTTCCGATAGTTATCAAAGTCATGTTTCCATACTACAACTGAGATCAACTACTTCCCTACCGTGGCCATCGATAGAGGGTGTGTGCAATCCGGCGTGGCGATCCATCAAAATCACGAATCTCACAATTCGTGAAGATGATGCATCGTCCCGCCCCAAAGACTCAACAAACCGACTCACTGACTCAAACTTCAAGCACACGTAATACATTATCATATGCTCAAATAAGTAGGCATGTACTCTACAATCATCTAGTCATGCTTTTACTTCACAACTAGCACATAATCACATTAGAGATAAAATCAAGGCTCTAATCATCAAGTGTTCTTCATACACTTTAAAATGCTTGGAGGCTTAACCTCCATTAATACTACCCCAAAATTCGTAGGACTTAGGCATATTACTCCTTAATGTCATACTAACCCAATGGTCAACTCCGTTGAGTCATAATCAATCTTTCAAAAATTAGGGTATAGAAGCCGTTGGCCTCAATACTCTCCTATGTCCATACTAACATGAATCAATAGGTTACTAAGGTCATTAAACCCATAAGACCCCAAATCAAACATTTAAGTAGGCAACATAGAATCACGGTCAGAAGTTAGGGCTATATACTCATTCACAAGTCATCAAACATGCTTCCAACACTTAAACAAACAAGATAGAATGATTTATCATATATCTCTACCCTTGAATATCATCATAAACATACTTTACAATCTGTTTACTAAGGTTATTAAACCCATAAAACTCCACTCAAACAATTACCTAGTGAACATAGAATAGAAGTCACAAACAAGGCATATATATTCATTCTTTCTATTTCATCAAATATGAGTCTAACCATTTCATCAAATATGCTCCCAACATTTACACAAACAAGATAGAATAATTCATCATCTATATCTACACATGAATGTCATCATAAACATACTTTACAATCTGTTTACTAAGGTTATTAAACCCATAAAACTCCACTCAAACAATTAACTAGTCAACATAGAATAGAAGTCACAAACAAGGCATATATATTCATTCTTTCTATTTCATCAAATATGAGTCTAACCATTTCATCAAATATGCTCCCAACACTTAAACAACAAGATAGAATAATTCATCATATATATCTACACATAAATAACATCATAAACATACTTTACAACATGTTCATCCAACCAAAATTTCATCATCTAGCATATAGTGAAACATGGCATCTCTACAAGACTAACCATTTCATCAAACATGCTCCCAACACTTAAACAACAAAGTAGGGTGATTTATCATACATTATCACACTTAAATAACATCTTAAACGTGGTTTACAACCTGTTTATAACCTGTTTATAAACTGATCATACAATCAAAAATGTAACATAGCATATACGTGAACATAATATCTCTACAAGCCTAGCTATTTCACCAAACATGCTCCTAATGCTTAAGCAACAAGATGGAATGATTTATCATGCATTATCACACTTAAATAGCATTAAAATTATGATTTACAAACTGATCATAATCTGTTTACACAACCCAAAATACATCATTTAGCACATACAAGATCATGACATCCCTACAAGCCTAACTATCTCATCCAATATGCTCCCAATACTTAAACCACAAAGTAGAATGGTTTGTCATGCATTACCACACTTAAATGACATCAAAATCATGGTTTATAATAGGTCTATAATCTGTTCATACAACCCAAATTCATCACATAGCATAAACTAGAACATGGCATCTCTACAAAGTCCTAAGTGCTCTCATTGACCTCATATAGCAAGATTGTTTTCCCTAGGGTCAATGAGGCTAAAAGAAATAAGAAGAGATGTTGTAACTCACCTTAAACAAGCTCTAAAAGAAGTAAAAAAACGTCCATGCAAGGTTGGGTATGTGTTCTCCTTGCTCTCCTCTTCACTTCTACCGTTCGGTTTTGGAAATGGCTTCTTCAATAGTTGGCCACCATTGTTGATCACTCAAGAACCTCCCAAGAACACTAAGAAAACTCTCCTTTCAGCTCTCAAAATGTTGTCCACGTTTTTAGAGAGAGATGGCAGAAAATGGAAGGCTTAGTGGGTGTATTGGCTTCCCCAAGGCTTGAAAATGTGAGTGGGAAGAGTGGCCAATGCATGTAGGGGTTCTCCCTTGCCAAGTGGCTTTCAATCCACTCAAAACTCTCTCAAACCTTCAAGGAGTATTCAGCCACGTTTTAGGAGAGAGAGGCTGAAGAAAATGACTTTGGTGGATGTATTTGGTCACCTTATGGTTGAATAGTGGGGTGGGAGGGAGTGACCAATGCATGTTGATGCATGTTGATGTCTTTCCTTGCCAAGTGTCTATTAATCCCTTCAAAACTCCCAAAACTTGTCAAGAATGCAGAGGAGGATAGATAGGTAGAACTAGGGTGGTTTAGGGTGGGTTAGGTTGGGTTTGGGTAGGGTTAGGTTGGCCAAATAGAAAGTCTAACACACAATGAGTGGTCAACTATAGTAGAGCAGAATCCGGGTCATTTTACAAAATGGTCCTGTACCGAAATACACGTCCTAAAATTACACAAAAGGTATTTTTAGAAAGATCTATGAGTCTAGTTTCAAACACAAAGTTATGGCCAAAATACTACAGACCTATCGTGGCCTTCGAAAATACGCGAATTTCCGAAAATCAAACTTGAGCGTGTTTAAACGTTTACACGACCACTCAAAAATAATTCTAAGTTAATTCCCCAAGGTCCCCTAGTCATCTAGGGTCAAAATAATACCAACCAAAAAAGTCGTACAAAGAAGAAGAACGATAAGTAGCAAAGTAGCAATCAAACCATCGATTCGACAAGCATTCAAACAAGATTTAAATCATATTAAGGATATTATGAATGATATCTAATACTTACATATATGCATCCATCTAGAAGTCTAACACATCTAAACATGTTATTTAATCATCATGTAAAAAGATCTAGGACCAAATCAAGGTCAGGAACACAAAAACTCGAGTAAACTCTCAATCGCGTCGCATTTCGATTATCGTCGAGTTACGACTTGTGACTTTAGCAAGTTAACAACTAAATGACATATCTTAAAAGTATTTTGGTCTTAATATGATCTCTCATGCACATCTAGACTCTCTCAGAAATCAAATAAGCGATCAACAAAGGAAGAAGTGCGAGCATTGCACGCAATTCAAGCTAACCGGGAATCGGGGTCTTACACTGCCCTTCTTAAATCGTTACGATACTGTACAAAAAATGAACATGATTCAACCTCACAAATAGAAGTCTATTCATTAAAGACATGAGAAATTAATGTACCTCATTCAAATATAAGTTACACCATGTAAACAAACAGAAAACATAATAAAATGACTACTTATCAAGAAAATCTGGCCTTGAAGAAAGAGCAGAGAGGAAACAAGTAATAAAACCCATGGTTTCACGTTCTCAAGTAATTGGATGCATACACTAACTTATGAAGGTCAACAGCTCAGGTTCTATACAAGCATTGTTTGAAGTCACACGTGCTTCCATTCTGATGTGTACTTAACAGATACTAAGAAAGAGCTTACCAATATTATAGATCATTTTCAAGAGTTCCATCCAATTTAATTATCCAACAAACAGGCTGCAATTACGGGTTAATTTACCATAAATATTAATCAACGTACTGATAAGAACTAACTTAACAAAAAGAAGAAGGAATATGGCGCATGTTATTGGACACATTTCCACTTAAAGAAACAAGACACTAAAGAAATCGTATATGGTCACAGATAATATTCATTGTCATCTGGAATACATGAGTAAAACTTCAATTCAAGCGTTACTCCGTTACAAGACGAAACCGTCTGACTGTTCCATTACAGAAAAAGCTCCACATATAACTTGACCATATAACCAAAACATGTGTTTGTTACTATAACATAGCAAGAGAAGTAAAACTAAAATGATAGCATTCTCAATACTGCAGTCTACAATATTATGAAGCCTAAAAAAGTGTTTTTTGCATTGGGATGCAGTTATTGAAGGGATGAGCCGGAGAGCAATTCACAAGGTAATATTTGAATCAGCAGCACTGGTGGGGGCTAGTGTTTTCCAGATCTATCTTCTTCAACGACAATTTGAACGAAAGTTTGGGACATCCATAGTTTAGTCAACTTCCTTTGTCCATATTTATTGGCTCTAACAGTTGGAAGCTAGAGAGAAAATGGCGTATTGAGCTTTACTGGCATGAGAAAATGAGTTTTTAGTTAGTTAAGCAATTTTGGTGTGTTATCATACCAACAGTTTGTATTTTGATCACTCTCTTATGTTACCAAGAGTTTGTGTTTTGTTACCAACATGACATGAACAATATTATTAAAGGACACTGAGTTGCTCAAAAGTCTCTCTTGAGCAAGTAGAAGGAATGCCTTTTGTTGAATTTGTTGTTTTTATTGTGGTTGTAATTTTCTTAATATATGGAAATGATACTTATATATATATATATATATATATATATATGGTTAGTTGTAATTTTTGATAATTTTTTGTAGAATGAAATTATTTTTTTTATAATTTTTGTATTTATTTGATAAGTGCATGTTAATGAGTAAATAGACGCCCATGCCCATTTAGTATCTGCCCATATATGCTCATGTTATTAAATGAGCACTTACTTACTCGTCCATTTAAGCCCGCCTCACATTTACCACCTCTAGTCGTAATACCTTAAAACCTTAAATCTCAAACTTAAAAATCATAAACACTTGACTTTAGACTATAAAATGTAAATTTTAAAATCCTAATTTTGGCCTTTTCAAATTTGATGAAAGCTTATTGGTACACCTTGTTAAGAAAATGGTTGATTTTATGTAATTTTCATTTTATGCCCTTCATGTCATGTTAGCGGTGTCAAATTAATAGATTCTACTTTTTCCTTCATTTCATAACAACGACATTATAGACAACTAGTTTTTTAACTCGTGTGTTAAATGCACGTCAATAAAATCGTACATAAATAAAATAAGGAGGATCGGTCTATTAACAATTACACATAAGTATATCACTAACCATTATATATTCTGAAAAAATTTCTTATACATAATATTTGTTATCTAATTAGTTGGTTTTTCATCTTCACTGCATATCAATATGTTCAAACCAAAATAATGTGTTACTCTAGAAACTACGAAATATAACTGTCTATGACTATATACAGTTTTTTTTCTAAAAAAGACATACGTGCAATTATTGACTTTGAAACTTGTTAATTGTCATTGCATATGATACCAGCAATGTAAATTGTCTTCTCTGGAACTTGAAAGACATTCGTACATCGAATAAGTTAATGACAATTTTGGGATAAAAATATTTTCTCTAACATTGCTTCCTTTTAAAAATTTTGTTTCAACAATGTGATCCATAAGATTTATGATGATTAGTCTTGCTCCATTGTACAATCCTGCAGCATGGTCAATGTTTCTCAATAGCATTACTGGAACATTAATTTTAAGTGTCAATTCATGGTCTGACAACCACAAACACTTTATACTATTCAAAAACTCTGTATAATGAATGTCTTCGAACAAACTTAATTTTTTTTTGCCCTTCAAATAGAATGTGAACTCAAATAAGTTATTCCTTTTGAATGATTACTTTTATTAAATTATATTTGTATTTTATGAATAAATAAATTTCTGAAAAAAAGCTAAAATCAAAATAACAAAATTATTTTTACCGTTAATAATTATTTTTGTTTTGTAAAGTAGTTTGATTTTAATAACTTCCATTATATATATTTTGGTGTTATTGACTTCGTAACTATTATTTTTGTTTTATTTTTAAAAATTAGTTTTACGGAAAAAATTTTGTCCATAATTTTTTATTATTATTTTACTAACCTCAGTTTAAATTGTTTTGTTTTATTGACTCTGTAACTATTATTTTTGTTCCATCAAATATTTTTATTGTACTAACGTATTTTTGTTTTACCTAACTATTTTTAAGAATTTATTTTAAACTTTTGTTCAGTAAACTATTTTAATTAAATGTGTTTTAATCTTTTTTAAAACAATTATAATTTTAAAATATCTGAAATATCAAATGGGTATCAAAATTTATTTTAATTAGTTGTAATTTATTTAAGAAAAATTATAAATTAAAAATATATTAAACATCATTGGTTACTAATTGGATGGAGTGATGAACTTGCACTGCACCCTTCCAAAGGTCAGTGGCATTTTTGTCTTTTCAAGCATTTTCGTCCATCTAACTAATGGAAATGACCACCGGTGACCCTATTGACTGAATTGGCCAAATATAGTCATCAAATTGAAAAAAAAATAGAGTGATCTTAATGAAAAAACTGGAAAGTAAGGTGACCAAAATTGCTATTTAAGCCCCAAAAAAAGGACAAAAAGAGGAGAGAGAGAGAGAGAGAGAGAGAGAGTAGTGTGGGAAGTAGGCTTTGTTCCTAAATAGGAACAAATTGTAGGAACGAACTTATTTGGAACACTCTCCCGATGGACAGGAACAAATGTGGGTTGTTAGAACAATTTTTTTAAAAAATTTTTAGCCATTTTTTTTCTTTTTCTTTTTTTTTATACTAAAGAGGATCAATAGTGGTTCCCCACTGACTCGAACCCACGACCTATTAGGTATGGATGAAACGTCTTACCACTAAGCTGCACTTACTTGTCTAATTTTTTAGCCATTGGAGATGCTATTAGGAAGTAGAGCTGTCAAATAGAGAAAAAGCCCGCGGGCATGCCCGCCCCGCCACCTATTAGGGGCGGGTTGGGTTGATGTATTTAATACCTGTTATGATGTTGACTTTTCGGGCTCGCAGGCTTTTGCGGGTTAGGGTGGGGCGGGCAGCCCGCATATTCTGAGCTTGTAATTGTAGGTTACTAATATTAAATAATGACTTAATTATATCTCAGTGGCCCAAGCCGGAAGGCCCATATCTGTTGATTGTTGAGGGCCCTTTAGTCTTAGTTAGTGACTTTAAGAGTGAAACAGACCGAAGACTCTCACTAGTCACTCCCGACGTCTCCGTCTCTCTCACTCTTACAGGTCTCGTTCCATCATTCCGCTGCCGTTTGTCTTCTTCTCTTCACCGTCGTCTTCGTCTTTGTCGTCACCGTCATTCCGTCAAGGTGTTCGCCGTCTTCGGCTTCCTCTTCGCAAATCGCCGCCACCATTCCTCCATCCGGCCATCCCTGCTTCTAGCCTTCCAGATCCCGACCATCCCTTCCGTCTTCTCTGTCTCTCTAGCGACTGCGGCGAGTGGTGACCTCCAGGCTCCGGCTTTGCGTCTGTCTCTCTCCCTCTGGCTCTCTAAGACTCTTAGTCTCACGCAGTCACGCTCCCTCTTTCTCCCATCCTCAGATCCGGCACGGGCTGCATATTGATTGGATGGATGTATCAAATTTCTTAATGTTCTTGTTAATTTGATTATTGATGTTCGTTTACTTCTTAGTTTAATACGTAATGTTCTAGTTAGTTTCATCTATTAAGGAATTTCTATGAGATCTAAGTTTTGGGTCATTAAGCATGTTGTTGAAAGTGGAATTTCTATGGATCTAAGTTTTGGGAAGTATAACTATTGTTGCTTCATTTTTTTTTGTTGACTGATTTTTTTTAAAAGCTTATTGGGTTATTAAGCATGTAATCAGTGTACTCAAAATTTCTGAATTGGTGATAGATGCAAAAAGGTTGATTTGGAAGGAGATTCAGCAATTCTTTTGTTCAAAATTTGCGGGCTGACCCGTTTTGTCTGCGGCCCTACACGGGTTGAGCTAGGTCGAAGGTTTTTGGGACCGTTATGTTTGCGGGTTTTCCCGCCCGGCCTGTTTTGCAGCGGTATTTTTCGGGCCCGCGGATAAACCCGCCCCGCAGGCCCGTTTTGACGGCTCTATTAGGAAGGTTAAAAGCTCTAGCTAATCAAAAGTGAGATAAATGAAATTGTTAGTGGTAGGAAAGTTTTATTTTTCATCCTATATCATTCTCTTCCCCACTTGTTTATTTGACATTGAAACCTGAAGTATAATTTTGATAATTCAATTTTGAGTATATTTTTTCATATCACATCAAAGAGCAATTTTTTTCAAAGTCAACCTTTTTTAAGAATATTTTTTGAGAAGAAGGGTATATTTGGAAATTAAAAAAATTCTATAGCTCAATATTTTAGATTTTTTAGTTAGAACTGAAACGTTTAAAAATGAAATAGTGAATATTCTTTGCGTATAATGATGACGGGTATGTGTTAACACATTACTAATTAGTAATTACTCAAACTTTAATCATATGCATTCTATACTCCTTCTGTTTTACCAAAAGAGTTCATATTTGAAGAGTGTAATTATTAAAGATATATAATTAACATTAAAGTTGGTCATAATTATAAAAATACCTGAGCATAATCAATATGGTAATAACAAATGTGTGGGTATTAAGGGCACCTTTGGTTGATTCATCATCGTCTTCGGTCCCTTTTCACCAACATAGATCTCTAGTGAGATACATGCGTTCTCTCTCTCAGTTGTCGTTGCAAGTGAATAGGGGGAAACATAAAGTTTAATTTTATTCTGTTAATTTGACCCCTCAGCTATTAACATTTAAAAATAAAAACCATTAACATTATTAAGGGCATTTTGATCATTTTCAAGATTTTCGTCCAACATAACAGATGTAAATGATATGAGTGACCTTATTGAATGTCCAAACCAATTATAGTGATTAAAGTGTGAAAAAAAGTAGTAGAGTGAGCTGCGATTTAAGATTAAAGTTTATAAATATGGATTTAATTAATTTTTTGGTCTCTTGACTTTACAAAAATCATTTATTTGGTCTCTATACTAAAAATTAATTTGTTTGGTCCTACATATTGACATTTACCATCAGATTCCCCGCCTCACCATGTTACCGTTAATATTTCCGTCTGATTTTGTTAGAAAATGTCCAAACTACCCGTTATATGCCTTAAATTAGCGTGCACACTTATCTCATTGACTCTTGTTTTCTCCCTAAGTCGTTATTCACTGCCAACCTCCGACGTTCATCTCTACCTCCTTCATTTCTGCTCGAGGAAACCCCAACACCAATCATCTTCTCCACTCTCCCCTTCCGTCCCACCATCTCAAACTCCGGCCTACCAACATCATTCACCCCCAATGTTTGACGTCCTCATCTTCTCCGCGTCTGGCGTCCTTATCTTCTCCGACTCTAGCCATACCCATCGTCCTAGACTTGCCATCCACTCCCGACGTTAGTCCCATATCTCACATATCATTCTCACTCCCAAGCAGACGCTCTAGCCTTCATCATCTAAACCCTAGGTCTCATATTTGTAGGTATGAGGAAAGACTTTTGTACAAGTCTTCACCGAAGTTGGGGCGGCGACTGGAGATGGTGATGATGGCGAAAGAAGGGAGACTTGGTCAGAGACTAAGAGGCGACAGGTGATGGCGAGACCGAAAATTGGTGAGACGTGGTTGGAATCTCGATCTGTTAATGGCTGGAGATGGAAATGACATTGACCTCAAACGGGGATGGAATCTCGATCTGTTAATGGCTATGGCTATCTCGATCTATTAATGACTTTTGCACAAGAGTTCACTATTTCTTGTTTCTGGTGTGAAATATGTATTTGGTTTTTGGATTGCAATGTTAACAGTATCAATCATGGCGGTTGGGAAATCAAGGCAACTGAGTAAGCATGAGATTACTCCTATACAGAGGAGAAGAAAATCTTGCTTTTGCTGAAGATTTTGAAGATGTAGATTTAATGTCTAAATCTTTCTCTTTCTCTCTCACACACAGAGTTGGTTTCCTTCTATCAATTTGAATTTCTCAATTCTCTTGCTATTAGAAATGAAATTTCACACACACACACACAATGAAATTTATGATGCTCAATGCATGTTTACTCTGTTACAGACTTAGGTAAGGGTACTTTAGGCATTTTGAAAATAATTTGACAGAAAGTTTAATGTTAACGGGGTTGGGGGGGGGGGGGAATCTGATGTTAAACGTCAACATGTAGGACCAAACGAATTAATTTTTTAGTACATGGACCAAATAAATGATTTTTGTAAAGGCGAGAGACCAAAAAATTAATTAAATCATATATATATATATATATATATATATATATATATATATATATATATATATATATATATATATATATATATATATAATTGGTGAAAAACACTATGGTTGTGCCTCCTAACCCTCTTTTAGATAAAAAAAACCATTAAATTCTAAGATTAAATTCTATTTGTTATATATTACTTAAATAGGCCAATTACAAAAATACACACATACAAGTGTTATATTATTATTCCTCATGTGGGCTACTAAAAAAGTATTACTCCCTCCGTTCCAGACAAAAAATCAATTATTCCATTTTAGAACATTTTACTTAAATAATCCACTTTAAAAAATTAAAATATAAAATTATTATTTTATTACTAATAAATTACTAAAAGTATTATTTTTTTAAAAAAATTTAACTTTCATTCAGAAAGAGAGGGAGTATACTTTAATACAAGTACCCATTAGGATAGAGAGAGGAAAGAGGGAGGTGGAGCAAAATTTCATTGGTGTTGACCTCCGTTGACCAGCTGCATGAGGTGGCAAAAGGGGGAGCAAATACTGGCCAATGGCCATGGCTTGTTAGATAAGTCTGACCAAGGCAAGGGATAATACTTATTGCATATTTGGTGTTGATTTACTCTAGTGTTCAAAATCTTTCAGAAGGTAAAGGTCTAAAGGTAAAAAAGTAAGAATTGATAGGAAATAGAGGAGACGGAGTTGATCGAAAGTAGGGGTGTAAATCGGAATCATCGAACCATGAAATCGAATCGAATCAAATTAAATCAGTTGATTTGGTTCGGTTTTGGTCGAAGATGATTCGGTTTCGGTTTCAAAAATTGGGAAACCACACGGTTCAGTTCGGTTCACGATTTTTGATATCGAACCAAACCAAACGACGCTATATATTTTTATTTTTTATTATATAATATATACTCCCTCCGTCCCTAAATAATTGTCCTGCTTGACCCGGCACACAGTTTAAGAAAAAGTAATTAACTTGATTATTTATATTGGTTTAATGTGTAGTTTCCATTAATGTCCATGTATATGTGGCTCATAATTAAAGTAGAGTGAAAAAGTAAGGGTAAAGTGGTAAAAGTGATGTTCTAAAAAGGTAAGTTTCAAAGTGGACAATTATTTTGGGACGGACGAAAAAGGAAATGAGGACGATAATTTAGGGACGGAGGGAGTATTATATTACATATATTAACTATTTTGAACCTTTGATTTATTCATATATAGACGAATACTAAACCAAACAATATATTGGTTGTTGGAGAACTATTATTGTTTTCATTGTTTGTGTTTATTTTAGAATTTGTATTGTTTATTTATGATAATTTATTGTTAGTAGCTTATTTCTTAATTTTGACGTTAATTCAAAATTAAAATCTTATTTTTATTGTTATTTTCAATGTTGGTTACTTTCATTAAAAATAATTTATATAAACCACAAAATCGAACCAAACCAAACCGAGTGGTTCGGTTCGGTTCGGTTTCAAGTCTTACTCGGTTCAGTTCGGTTTGAAATTTCTAGAACCACTAGGAGGCGGTTCGGTTTGTAGTTTTGGCATAAACCAAACCACTTACACCCTTAATCGGAAGTTGGCCACTTGGGTCAAAACTCAAAACATACCTCGGACTTACAAAAACAACGAAAATCCACCCTTGAATTTAAGATTTTACACAACCCTCCCCCAAAAAAGAGTTTTTTGATTGATTGTTTTCTATGTTATCCGTTAAAAAAAGAGTCACGACCAAGGCACATGTAAAATATAATTCAGGGTAAACCCCTAAGGTGTCGTTTAGTAGTTAGGATTAAGGTCAGATATGATTAATAAGTCGAGTTGTTCGATATTTGGTACGCAATAGGTGGTCGGGACTAATATCACGAAGTTATCCATATAAAGTCATTATCCACTCATTATTAATACCAAGGGGAGAGTGGTATTATTAGCGCCCTCACTAAAAAAAATTGGGATTAACATTTATAATCTCAAAACTACCCCGATATATAAGTGAGAATTAATAGCAAGAGTACTAATAATACTGAGATTAATAATACTGTTTATCGTTATTCGACTACCGAACAACCCCTATTAGTTTCGGCAACCTTTTTCCCACTAATTTTCATATTAAAAAAAGGGTAAAGTGTTGGTTCATTATTTTATTCAGGAAATTTCAATGTTCAAACTATGAAGCTCATGGTACATATCTCTAGGTATTAACGTTGAAATTAAATACATTAACAAAAACCAGACAATATTAAAAAAAAAAAATCATAAAGGACAGACAGCATAGTCAACAAAGGATCTCCCCCCAACTAAGGTCCTAAACAAATCGAATTTTTTTGATTCGATTCGGTATTCGATATTCGTATTCGATAAATTCGAATTCAAATTCGAATTTTTTTAAATATTCGATAAGGATTCGAATACGAATTTTGTGGTATTCGATTCGAGTATTCGCGAATAGTATTCGAATAATATTTAATATATTATATAATATAATATATATATATATTATTTATAAGTTAAAAAAACCCCTAACCTTTCAAATTTCAAACCCAAAAGAGAGACGGCCATAATTCCCAATTCCCAATTCCCAATTCCCTTTCCCAACCCCAACCACTTGCGGCGCACTGGACGTGGACGGCAGCGGCAACCGGCAGCAAGCAACCTCCCGACGTCGATCCTTCCCGACCGTCGCCTTCTTCTTAAATCAGGTAAATCGTTATCCCTTCGATCTTTGAGCTTTGAGCTTTGTGGGTTTGAGTTTTGATATTATACAGAACCCTATCAGAGTAGCAAAAGCTGAAATTAGGGTTTGAAGGGGTTCATCTATAAAAATTAACAATTCGTCAACAACTTCCAAAACCTAAACCCATTTTGTGGCCGCCCTTTCATACTCTCCCTTTACCTTCCATTTTGATACTTGCCCCAATCATGTGCATCTCCGCACTTACCCTCGAACTATCTCATTGGAAACGCACTGGGCAACAAGATACGTAAATTGTTCCTTCTGCACTTGTCCTTTTATTATATTTTTATTGAATATCCAAGGTTTCTGGGTTTTATGACTTGTTTTACATTTTATAAGTTTTAGGTTTGGAGTATAGATTTCTTAGCAGTTGAATCACACAATTATGCAGATCTGTGTTTTCGTAACTTGAATTTTCATAAAGATTGAATGTGGAGGTTGGGAGGTTGCATTGATTATAAATGTAATTCCTCGTACTGAATGCTATTGCCATGGCATGATAGACCCCTTTTACCCCCATGGAATATGAGCAACCTACTTTACCATCACCAACACTTATTGATCTTTTTTGCTTCTGTTTGTGGGTGTGAATTTCTTGATTGATTTTCATCTATCCTGTTGATAATTTAGACTTTTATTTACTATTTGGATATTGATTTATGAATCTACCTATGTTATAATGGTGCCTACACTATAGTTGTGGTCACTGTAGGATGTTTGGTCATCTTGAATTCACATTGTATTGGTGGACACTTGTTAATGAAGATAAAAAAAATAGAAAAACTTTCTGGAACCTAATCAGGTTCATTGTAAAGAATGTAGTATTTATAATCTAAAGTGGTGTCAAATGGTGACGATGGATTGATTTTTATTTGCATATTTACATTGTATTGGTGGACACTTGTTTGAGATATTTGCATATTTACATGATTATGATTTATGACAATAAAATTGATATCTAATTGATTTTTATTTTTATTTAGGAGGAGGACGAGCAGGTTCATGTCATATTGCAAACATGATGGTTGGATGGTGGATGCTAGTCTAATTTTTATTAGTTGGTGTTTTTTTTTGATGAATTTGACAATTGATATTTATTTATGTATTTGATATTTATTGTGGATGTTATGGATATTTGATTTTATGAATGTTATTTGTTTTTGTTAAGGATATTTAATGTTATGGGTTTTTATTATGGATAATTGATGTTTTATTCATATTAATTCATATTGAAAAATCGAATATTCAAATCGAATACTCGAATCGAATACTAGAATCATTGATTATTAAATAGATTTTGTAAAAAAATTCAAATCGAATACTCGAATCGAATCAAATAATTCGAATATTAATTTGAATTAAATACGAAACAATTTTAATATTTAAATAATAAATGAATACGAATATAAATACTTAAATAATTTTACAAATACGAATCGAATATTGCAATATTCGATTCGTTTACACCCCAACCCCCAACCCCAATGTGTCAAAATTGGGAAAGACATTTCAATTCACTAATTTTGTCTTTATATCAAACTACTGCCAGGCAAGTGGATTATACGGGATAGCATCACATGCCGCAAGTGTTGTACCCTGCTTTACAATAAAAACACATATCTGTACCACATTAGTAAGTTGGCTTTTCAGACCAGAATTCCTCTGAAGGGCACTAATACCCATACAAGAAAAGGGCAAAACACACACACACAGATGTAAATATTTAAAGGGATATACTTAATACAGCATGTATAAAATGCTTAATACAGCACTTTTGAAAATGATTTTCCCAAAATACCCTTTACGTAAATTTATTTTTTTTATTTTTTTGTTAAATTTAAATTAATGTTTTGTTTTTTTATTAAATTTAAATTATTGTTAATTTTTTATTTTTATTTAATAATTAATTTAAAATTAAATTGAGATTAAAAAAATGATTAATATGGATTGGGTTGAAACCAGTCCAAATGGGAGTGTTGGGTTTGGGACTGCCACCAGCCCAGTCCCTTCGCCCAGCCCCAACCCAACAACTGCCATCAGTCCAGTCCCTTCGCCCAGACCCAACCCAACTGGCTTTTGGACTGCCACCAGCCCAGTCCTACTCTCCCCAACCCAGCCGGCTTTTGGACTGCCACCAGCTCAGTCCTATTCGCCCAGCCCCAACCCAACCCGCTTTTGGACTGCTACCCAAGCAGTCCCAAACCCAACACCCTAATTTGGACTGGTTTCAACCCAATCCCTATTAAGCATTTTTTTAAATCTCAATTTGATTTTAAATTAATTATTAAATTAAAATAAAAAATTAACATTAATTTAAATTTAATTAAAAAATAAAACATTAATTTAAATTTAATAAAAAAAATGAATTTACGTAAAGGATATTTTAGAAAAAGTATTTTCAAAAATATTATATTAAGTATTTTATAGATGCTGTATTAAGTACCATTGTATTTAAAATATGATATCGCCCACCGAAAGTGAAAGGAGTGTTTGAGCCGAAGATAACATTCAAATTGGAGGGGAGTGTGTCAGTGACCCATGTGACAATGTGGCCCTATCCCATTCCATGTCCGCACTTGAACAAACCACGAAATGAGACAAAAAAGTCCCATAAAGTAACCTTTAATCACATAAAAATAACATCATTTGCTTTCACCTAGAAAGTCGTTAGTCATTTAATCGATTTATAGACGAAAGGTTGTAATTGAAAAAAAAAATAGGCATGGTTTAAATGAGTTTATACACAAAAGTTAGGATTCAATTTATAAGTACTAAAATAGATCAGAGTTTTTTTTATGTAATTCTTCCGTTACAAAATATTATCCTACTAGATTTTTATGTTCGTGCCAATGGCACAGTGCCAGTATGTCTGATTTCGTCAATTGAAATGACAATACCTAAATAGTAGGTGACATTTTTAAAAAATATTATAATTGAGGGATACATTACTTCAAGTGATAGTTGAGGGATTAATGTTTTATAATAGATGACTGTTCAAAAGAATAATCGCAGGGTGTGACTTTGTAATATGAGGATAAAACATAAAGAGAAAGAAAAATAGGTGAATGCTCATAATATTAATTGTAGGGAGTGACTTGTAATAGAAAGAAAAAATATGGAGTTAAAAATGGATAAATACACACATATGTGAAGAGATATATCCCAAATTAGTTAGAAATTGATATTTATTTTTTAAAAAAACTATTATTACCAATATAAGATCTTAACATAGATTAATTAGAAAGTGATGTTAGTTTTCAAAATCTTTAGATAGAAATTTTCTACCATTATTACTAATAGAAGATGTATATCTCACATTGGTTAAAAAGTGAATTGATTTTAATTTTAAATAAAAGATTTTTACTATTATTACCAATAGAATAGATATATCTGAAATTTGTTAGAAATAGATGTCGATTTTAAAATACTATAATTACCAATAAAAGAGATATATCCTAAATTGGTTAAAAATGATGTTGATATTAAAAGTCTTTAGATAAAATATTTCTACTTTTATCATCAATAGAAGAAAAAAAATGTATCACACATTGTTTAGAAAAAGAAATTGGTTTAAAATTGTTTAAGATAAAAAACTTCTACTATTATTACCAAATGAGGAGATGTATCTCACATTCGTTAGAGAGTGTTGCTGGTTTTAAAAATCTAACATTATTACCAATAGAAAAGAAATAACTCACATTGGTTAGAAAAATAATATTGACTTATAAAGTGTTTAAATGATGTATCTGGCATTTGTTACAAAGAGATGTATCACACATTATTTAGAAATGAATATTTGTTATCAAAATCATTAGTTAAAGAAAATTTTATATTATTACCAATAGAAAATATGTATCATACATTGTTTAGAAAATAATGTTGGTTTAAATTTTTTAGATAAAAGACTAATATTATTATTGAGAGAAGATATGTATCCCTTATTTGTTAGAAATTAGTGTTGACTTTAAAAATATTATTATTACCAATAGAAAATATGTATATCACATGGTTAGAAATGAATGTTGGTTTTAAAAGTCTTTAAATAAAATACTTAAAATTTTGTTACCAATAGAAATAGAAAACAAGTATCACATATTAATTGTTTTAAAATAAATAATAATTTTTTTTAAAAAAAAAGATCAATACTATTATTATCAAGTTAGATGTTAGTTTTAAATGTTTTTAGATAAAATATTTTATATTATTATTACCAATAGAGAATATGTATCTCACGTTAATAAAAAAATTATATTTATTTTAAATATATTTAAGTAAAAAAATGTTTAATATTATTAACATTAAAAAAAATAAATTATTATAGTCATCAAAGAACTTAATTGAATCAATTATAAGGTTCAAAAGATATTTTATTAATTATTATTACAAAAGAAGATCTATTCCACATTATACTCATGCATAAAACAGAAAGAAAATAAAAACAAAAGAGATTTTCCCTTTTCCGTTCGGTAGGTAAACAAAAACAAAAATTAAGGGTGACTTTGGTAATTTCATTCTACCTGGCTACAAGACTCCCTCCTTTATATGAATCGTCTTGTTCACAGCCCCCATTCACTTACGTTTTCTTGGCTTCTCCATTGCAGCCGCTCCGAAAGAATCCATGGCTTTCAAGTTGTAAGGTATGATTATTCTCTCTTCAAACAAATTTGAATCTCTTAAATGGTATGTTATTGGGATATTTCGAGTCATATTTTGCTATCAATTGAATTTAGATCTGGATATTATGGCGTCCAGTCTCGATTACTCTTCCAATTTATTTGATGGAGGAGCAGTTTATGTTAAACTCCAATTGACGTTTGTGAAATTCGATCAACAATGTTCGACCGTGGTTTTTCTGTTTAAAGGTTAGCAATTAAATCTCTTGTTGATTACATTCCCATTTATATGTTTAAACAAATAATCGTCTGTTAATTTTCCATTATGATTATGTATATATTTTAAGATTTTACTTGCATTATGATTATGTATATATTTTAAGATTTTATCCTTTAAACCCATGTTATTTAAATTTGAATATCGGTAAACTACTCAATTTTGGAAACATCTTGATCTGTTTTTCTGAATTTTAATTTTTGATTTCTATTATGCTTGTGGTTATTGAAATTTGAATATCAATGCCCTTGTCCTGGTTCTGTATGTTTCTGTGGAGACTCAATTTTTATAAAACAATGGTGGGCATGACTCATGTTTGTTGGGCTTGGCTCACGTTTCAGTAATAACTGTGACATGTAATGCCTAAATAGTAAATATCTAATTGTTATTACTCCCAATTTGTAAGGAATAGAGCCGTCAAAACGGGTAAAAGCCCACGGGCAAGCCCGCCCCGTCCCCTATTAGAGGCGGGTTGGGCTGTAGTTTTCTATACACGTTACGATACAGGCTTTTCGGGCTTTGCCCAGGCGGGTTGGGGCAGGGCGGGCCGCGGCCAGACCACATTTTATGGACCCTAAAATCTGGACTTTGTATAATTGTATTGTTAGGCTATTAAGTGATTGGCCCAGGCGGCCAGGCCCAAGTGTAAGCCGTAAGTCACTAAGGAGTAGGACTCTTAAGGGTTACTGGGTTAGGGTTAGGGAAGCCTTCATTCTCTCAACATCTCATCTCCCACTCTCTGTCTCTCTCAGTCTCACCCTCACACTCACTCCGCCGTGTCGTCGTCTCTCACATTGTTCACGGACGGCAACGGTTCAGGCGAATCAAGCCCTTCACGGCTTCAGTTCAGGTTCGACTCTCCACTCTCGTGATCTTGTCTCTCAGTCTCACTCATTCTGTCTCTCACCTCACTCAGTCTCTCTCATCTGTTCACAGAATCACAGTTCACAGCCATGCCTCCACTTTAGGCTTCAGGTTCAGGTGAATCAGACCCTTCAGCCTTCACGACTTCATCCTTCAGGTTAGACTCTCCACTCTCGTCTCGTGATCTCGTCTGATCTCTTAGTCATACTCACTCCGTCTGTGTGATTGATTTTTGGTAATTAGTAATTACTTTCTCTTACACTCACATATTCTTAGTTTCTTACACATTCTCTCTCCCTCTCGCACACAAGAAATTTGTTTGGGTTCTTGAATTTATATGTTTCTTCTGGTTAGTTGGGAATCTTTTTGACTTTTTTTTTTGTTTACATTTTGATCGATAGTTGTTTTCTTTATACCATCTCATTTTTAGTTATTATAATTGTGGTTTTTTGTAATTCCAGTTCATGTAATTCCAGTTCATGTAAGGGTTTTCTTTTCTAGGCTTCAGTTTAATTTAAAATGAAGTGTTGGTCCTGTAAGGTGTTTGAAGTTCTTTGCCTAAACTTTATTTCAAATTTAGTATAATCTAACATTTGGCATGATTTCTGTTTAAATTGATATATAGTTAATTACTAGTTAAGTTTATCTACAAGACTACAAGTAATGTCTAAATTATAATTGATGTTCAAGTGTGAAGTGTGAACAACTGAACACATAGAAAATTAGAAATCCTCTGTCAGACTGTCACAACATTATTTTATTCAGTGTTTAGTAGTGACTACTGACTAGTGACTAAAAATGTTTTCAAGCAAAACTCTTCTATAAATATGATTTTTTTTTCTTGAAAATATTTTATTTTTAGTGTTTGGGTGTAAATCAATTTTGGCTTGGTTCGGCTTGGATATTTATCAAAACGAGTCGTTAGGCTATGATTGCAATTGTACCTCATAAACTACGGTTTCAAACCGCCAAACTAAACAACCAAATCATAAGTATCATTTGACCTTATTTCTTGATTAAGTGCTCTAGTTTTTATTTTTGGTTTGTTAGGTTTTTATTCCTTTTTTTTAATGTTTTAATTGTTTGCAAATGTTTAGTTAAATTTTCTAGATTGTAGGAAGAAATTATGTATTGTTACTTTAATCCTCGAGTCTAGTAGGTATGATACTAAATTGTAAATTTGTAATATCATTTAAAAAGCTTATCTTGTCGTTTCAATTTTTCTTTTTCTTAATTTTCCTACAATTATCTTACTATTTGCAGATTAAGAATTAAGTGGAAGAAATCAAGAATCATGGAATCTACTACGAATCAATGTATTGATTTAGATGGAGATCAATTGGAAACTAATAAGAGTAATACTAATGAGGAATCCAGTCGATCTATTAAAATTAAAAGACCAAAAGAAACATCTGATGTTTGGAGGTCTTATAATAAGATAAGTGTGGACGGTGAAGGGGTAGTAATAGCAGAATGTAAGGGATGTAAGAAACAGTTTAAATGTGGGGGTAGAAAATATGGGACTTCGACAATAAGGCGTCATAAGGATAATTGTAAAATGTTAAAGTTTCATGATGTGGAACAAATGCTTGTTGATCATGATGAGAAGTTAAGGTCTAGGAAGGTAGACCCAAAGATATCACGTAACTTCTTAGCTGATGCAGTTGTTAAACATGATTTGTCATTTTCATTTATTGAATATGATGGCATTAGAAGTTGGGCGAAATACTCAAATCCTGACGTTCCTTGTATTTCTAGAAATACTCTTGTTTCTAATATTAGAAGAATGTATGTAAGGGAGAAAGCGAAACTTAAGATCATTCTTGGTAATATTCAAAACAGAGTTTGTTTAACTTCAGATTTGTGGACTGCATGCACTAGTGAGGGTTACATTTGCTTGACTGGTCATTTTGTGGATGAGAATTGGAAATTGAATAGTAAAATTCTTAGCTTTGCTCATATGCCTCCTCCCCACTCGAGAGTTGAATTGGCTGCTAAGTTATATGAATTTTTTAAGGATTGGGGGATTGAGAAAAAAATATTTTCTTTGACATTGGATAATGCATCTAACAATGGTAATATGCAAGAACTTTTGAAACAACGGTTCTCTTTGAATGATGACTTGTTGTGTGATGATGAATTTTTTCACATTCGTTGTTGTGCTCACATATTAAATATCATTGTGCAAGAAGGTTTGAAAAAGGCGGTTGTTGCTTTGGATAAAATTAGAGATTCCGTCAAGTATGTGAAAGGTTCGGAGGGTAGAAAGAAAAAATTTGAAGAATGTGTGAGTGCAGTTGGTAATATTAACACTAATATTGGTTTGCGGTTAGATGTGTCTACTTGTTGGAATTCAACTTATTTGATGTTGAGCAGTGCAATTATTTATAAAAGGCTTTTTCTCAACTTCAATTAAATGATCAAAATTATAAGTATTGTCCATCAATTGAAGAGTGGAAAAGAGGGGAGTTAATTTGTGCATTTCTAGAGCCATTTTATCAAGTTACCAATCTTATCTTGGGCTCTTCTTATCCTACATCAAATTTGTACTTTTTACAAGTATGGAAGATTGAAGTTTTATTGAAAGGAAACTTGTCAAATGAAGATGAAGTGTTGAGTGATATGTGTAAGAAGATGAAAGAGAAGTTTGATAAATATTGGAGTGAATATAGCGTTGTGCTTGCATTTGGGGCTGTTCTTGATCCTCGATTAAAGTTGGTAATGTTGGAGTATTTTTATGGAAAAGTCGAGAATGATCCAAATAAATGCAAAGAGAAAGTGTCACTAGTAAGGACAAAGTTGTATAAGCTTTTTGAGCATTATTCGAAAGCTAAGATTTCAAATCCTTCACAGTCACTGCCCCAATCATCTTTTGTTGTTACTCCATCTACATCCTTCACAGTCCCAATCAATGTCAGTGCGGAAAAAAACATATTTGATGTAAGTATTTAGTATTTGAGCACTTTCTTTCTTTCTTTTTCTTTAAGTTATATATATTTCATTTGATTACATTTATTTTTGTATTCTTTCATACTTTATTTAATATAGGAAATTAAAGCATTTGAGCACCAAACAATTTCCAATGCTGGAAAATCTCAGTTGGATCTTTACTTGGAGGAGCTGAAACACGAATTTTCTTTTTATGATGATTTTGATGTCTTGAATTATTGGAGGGATAATAGGCATCGGTACCCAATCCTTGCATCAATGGCATGTGATATTTTGGCCATCCCGATAACTACCGTTGCCTCAAAATCAACTTTTTCTATAGGTGGTCGTGTGCTCACCAAATTTAGAAGTTCTACCCTATCGAAAAATGTTCAAGCTCAAATTTGCCTTCGTAATTGGTTGCATGGTTACGTTGATTAAGGTATGTTAGTTTACCAATTTCTTAAATTATATTTATTATCAACTTATGTTTTACTTTGATATAAATATCTTATTATATGTAGGTAAAGGTGATGATGAAGATGCAAATGTCCAAAAGTCTCCATCGGAAGCATCCGCGTCGAATGTGGTAGAAATTATTGATGAATGCAATGTAGATGATTTTGATGATGACATGGTGATTTCCTAATCGATGATTTGGTATTTTGGTGGATGAAATTTGAAACTTATTATTTATATTTAGAATTTGAAGTATTTTGAATTTAATGGATATGTAATTTAATTTGGTTATTTAGTATTTTAAGCATTTTGAATTTAATGGTTAATTGGTTATGTGATTTTGTTATTTAGTTTTAGTATTTTGAATTTAATGGATTATGGATATGTAGTTTATAAGTTTACTAATTTTGTTATTTTGTTATTTTGTTATTTACTTATTTAGTATTTTGAATATATTAATGAATATGTAATTTAACTAATTTTGTTATTTGAAATATTATAAATTTAATGATTTATTTGTTGAAAATTTAAATCTATCAATTATCATGATTCTTGAATTTAAATAATTGAAAATAAATAAATAAAAATTTAAATAAACTCATTTTTTTACTTAATTGATGTATATTGGTAAATAATAAACCTAAAAGCTCGTGGGCTTGCTCGTTTTGCCCGTGGTCCTATGCGGGGCGGTTTGGGCTAGGGTTTTTAAGCCTGTTATGTTCGCGAGCTTTTCCACCCCGTCCTGTTTCACAACGGGCTTTTTCGACCCGCGGGTTTTCCCACCCCGCAAGCCCGTTTTGACACCTCTAGTAAGGAAGGTAACAAGGTAGTTTTTCTATTAGGGTAAGAAAATCTAAAAGGGTGTTAGTATATGTAATATTCACTCTTAAAGACTCTTCGTTTGACTTTTAATAGTCTATTAGTAATAAAATGACACTTTTATTTTTAATTTTTGAAAGTCGACTCTTAAATGCATACACACACACGGGATCTTTTATTATTCTTTTATTTATATTTTGGGACACGAGGACTATGTTTCTTCATGTGCTTATAATTCGAGTTCTTGCTCTTACATATGTGAAATGACATTCTATCAAGCATGTAAATTTCGAGTTTTAACATTATACATTTGAATGAGTTCTATGCTCGATAAATTTTATGAATGAGTTCTATGTCGGTTCACATTTCATTTTTACTTTTCATAACTATATTCATTTGTAATTCTTTGCGCAGCTAAGGAAATTTCACCCCGTTTATTCCTGTGATATGCATGGATCTCTCTATGCTCGCCTTTTTCTCGGAAATCTTTCAATCGAAGGAAACACCTATACAGCTGCCAAGTATATTCATCGACTGTAAATGATGCTGAGAATGTTGCAATGAAAGCTGCATTGAAATCTCTTCAAGGAGGAGCTTGAATATAAGATATCTTAACAAATTTCTTCGACTAAAGTTATCTTTTATGTTCCTACTTTACTAGTTGAAGGGAAGCTACATGAGAATTTAATTTGGTTTTCCTAGTTTAATTTTTGGTTTTTTTTTTCATGTGATAAGAAATTTAGGAAATGGTAAGACCTACGAATATTAAAAACAACATACATAACGTAGTAGCTTGAATTGGTTTGCATTACGATTATGTATATATTTTAAGATTTTACCCTTTAATCCCATGTTATTTAAATCTGAATATCGGTAAACTACTTAACTATGGTTTTCATAATCTTACCCTGTTTTTCTGAATTTCAAATTTTGATTTCTATTATGCTCGTGGTTATTGAAATTTGAATATCAATGCCCTTGTCCTGGCTCAATATTTGTGTGGAGACTTCAATTTTTGACACAATCTTGGCACATATGTGCACCGAATGAGTTGTGTATAAAACAATGGTGGGCATGACTCATGTTTGTTGGGCTTGGCTCACGTTTCAGTAATAACTGTGACATCAAATGCCTAAATAGTAAATATCTAATTGTTATTACTCTTAATTTGTAAGGAAGGTAACTAGGTAGTTTTTCTATTAGGGCAAGAAAACCTAAAAGGGTGTTAGTATATGTAATCCTCCTTTCGTTTCGGGTAAAAGTCTTTGTTTTAAAGTTAATTTTTTTTAAATGATACTTTTAGAATTTTAGTAGTCTATTAGTAATAAAATATCACTTTTATTCTTTAATTTTTGAAAGTTAACTCTTTAAGTGAATAATCCCAAAATGAAATAGTTGATTTTTGGGATAAGTGTACCATTAGTCCCTGAACTTTGGCCAAGCACACCATTAGTCCCCAACCTTTTAAAAGTTTCATCATTGACCAAAGTAGTATCGGTGGTCAATCAATTATCACCGTTAATGTTCAATTGTGCGTGAGGGCATTAGTGTCTTTTCCACGATAGTTGCCTGGCGAAGTCTTCTAACTCTCAGAATTCTCGTTGCTCAATCAACTTAGAAGAACACCCACATATCTAATACTTTATCTAATACTTAACCCAAATCGACAATACCTTCAAATCTCTCTCTCTCTCTCGTTGTCGTTCTGTTTCCGGCGACGGTCAAGTTGGACATCTCGAAGTTAGGATGAGATCAAGGCTGATTCGAGCAAGATTCGGAATCATGACCGCTGATCACCTCCACAAGTTCATTATAAGAAGACAACGCCACCGTTGAGGACGCCCACGCTATTTTGAATAGGAAAGGTCTCAATCTCGAATCCTTCTTACTCTTCACGACAATAATACTCCCCTTGCTCGAAATTCTAGCAATAGAGCTCGAGCCTCACTACTTTTAGCGACGAGGTTTTGTCAGCTCTTCAAACTCACATGAACTACCGAGTCGAGGTTCTTCAATTTTCCACAATCCACTACCGAAACCTAGATCCGCGGTGATGGATCATCAAAGCGGCATGTTCTCGGAGATCGGAAAATTCACGAGTCCGATGATAACGATCCACTACCGCTGGTTTCAACATCGCCGATATAAGTAGAGCCAGAACATGTTGTAGAAAATCAATTGGCATCAACAGGCCATCACCAACATTGATGGAAAATGATGTGAAGATGCATGAATTGGGTGGAGGCTATCTTGATCGGATGGGGATTAATAACGTCGTTCTTTCTGGGTTTGGAGTTTTGATGGATTTTATATATAATCGAGAAAGAAGACGGAGATAGACAAGACTTAGAAACTACCCGTGGAAAGACACTAATGCCTCACGTGAGCCGCACAATTGATCATTAACGGTGATAATAAACGGCGTGAGGGCTAGGGACCACCGATGAGCCAAAAAGCCCTACTTTGTAAACTTTTGAAAGGTTGGGGACTAATGGTGTGCTTGGCCAAAGTTCAGGGACTAATGGTACACTTATCCCTTGATTTTTTGTCCTGAATGGAGGTAGTATCTCAATAAATTTAGTTAAAAATATTACTCCCTCAATTTTCAAATGATCGTCCTTTTTTTCGTTCGTTCTAAAATAATTGTTCTGTTTCAAAACTTTATATTTTAGGAAAACACTTGTACCACTTTATAATTACTTTTTCTAACCACATGTTCGAGGGTATTAAGGAAAATCACAAATTTCACCAATATTTATAATAAAGTCAATTATTTTTTTCTTAAACGGTGTGTCGGGTCAGAGGAGGCAATAATTTGAAAATGGAGGGAGTAATTTGTATTAATTAATATTATATTTATTTTGGGCATATCTTTTGAAATTGGAATAATTGTGTGTCGGTCTCCTTTTGTAAAATTGTAACCGCTCCACTCCTCTATTTTTTAATTCAACCGTCAAAGTCTATTTTAATAAAATTGTTTCTAAAATACCCACCATCGCCTTCAATGAGATAAAAAGTCCGAGAAGCATTCAGATCAGCCATTGCTCTGTCTAGCACCACTTTTAAATACCCACCAATTTTTTTAATTCATGTTTTTTTGGGAAAAAGTCAAGTTAAGACGAGTCAACCCGATACATTTCAACCTATTTGATATTTGTGTTTTGACGGGTTTCAATCCGTTTCAACCTGTTACTCATTTCAATCTAACTCAAACGATTAAAAGGTTGGAAGGAATTGAAATCCAAATATAAAACGGGGTTAAAACGAGTCGGGTTAGATGAGACATATATGGATATGCTTGACACGATGGAGAATTTCTGACATGATGACATAATATGACACAACTGCATGGATAAACCTAGGTTCGACAATTACAACTCATTAATTACCCATTAACTTACCCAACCCACTAATTACCCAATTATCAAATATAACTCGTTAATATTTTTGGATCGAAACGAGTTACTCATCTCGACCCACAACTGTTCATATTAAGCATTCATTTTTTTAGAAAAAGTCAGGTAAAGACATGGCGATCCGTTTTAACCCGACATATTTCAACTCATTTAATATTTAAGTTTTTACAGGTTTCGACCTGTTACCATTTCAATCCGACTGACCCACCCCACCTCATACAATTGACAGACTTAGGTAAAAGTGATTAATTCAAGTGATTATGTATATATTTTAAGATTTTACCCTTTAATCCCATGTTATTTAAATTTGAATATCAATAAACTACTCAACTATGGTTTCCATAATCTTGCTTTGTTTTTCTGAATTTCAATTTTTGATTTTCTATTATGCTTGTGGTGATGATTGTTTAGATTATTTTGTATTTTTGTAGAACCCACAGTAATGCCCTAGTCTTGGTTTCCCGTATCAAATAGGTGTAAAATTGTATGTAATTTATAAAATGATCATGTTCATCTTGTAATACCTCAATTATTTTAATTAAAAATATTAAAATAATCACATTAGTAAGTTGGCTTTACAATAAAAACACCTATCTGTATCACATTAGTAAGTTGGCTTTTCAGACCAGAATTCCTCTGAAGGGCACTAATACCCATACAAGAAAAGGGCAAAACACACACACGGATGGAAATATTTAAAATATGATAGCGCCCAGCCCAGTCACTGAAAGTGAAAGGAGTGTTTGAGCTGAAGATACCATTCATATTGGAGGGGAGTGTGTCAGTGACCCATGTGACAATGTGGCCCTATCCCATTCCATGTCCACACTTAAACAAACCAGGAAATGACACAAAAAAGCCCCCTAAAGTAACCTTTAATCACATAAAAATAACATCATTTGCTTTCACCTAGTAAGCTGTTAGTAATTTAACGGGTTTATAAACGGAAGGTTGTAATTGAAATAAAAAAATAGGCTTGGTTTGAATGAGTTTATACACAAAAATCAGGGTTTAATTTGCAACTACTAAAATAGGTTAGAGTTTTTTATACAATTCTTCCGTTACAAAATATTATCCTACTAGATTTTTATGTATGTGCCTATGACACAGTGTCAGTATATCTGATTTCATCAATTGAAATGACAATGCCTAAATAGAAGGTGCGATTTTTTTAAAAAATGTTATAGTTGAATGGGTACATTGCTTCAAGTGATAGTTGAAGGATTGATGTTTTATAAGAGGTGACTGTTCAAAAGAATAATCGCATGGTGCGACTTTGTAATATGAGGATAAAACATAAAGAGAAAGAAAAATAGTTGACTGCTCATAATATTAATTGTAGGGAGTGACTTGTAATAGAGAAAGAAAAAAAATAGGGAGTTAAAAATGGATAAATACCCACATATGTGAATGTGAGGGTGAGGGTGAATCTCAACCGTTAAATTTTTTAAAATAATTTAATCTCAACTTTAAATAGCTATAATAAACTACCTAGATGTTTTATAATATAAATTATTACAAATAAAAGGGATATATCCCAAATTAGTTAGAAATTGATATTTATTTAAAAAAAAATACTATTATTACCAATAGAAGATCTTAACATAGATTAATTAGAAAGTGATGTTAGTTTTCAAAATCTTTAGACAGAAGTTTTCTACCATTATTACCAATATAAGATGTATATCTCACATTGGTTAAAAAGTGAATTGATTTTAATTTTAAATAAAAGATTTTTACTATTATTACCAATATAATAGATATATCTGAAATTTGTTAGAAATAGATGTTGGTTTTAAAATACTATAATTACCAATAAAAGAGATATATCCTAAATTGGTTAAAAGTGATGTTGATATTAAAAGTCTTTAGATAAAATATTTCTACTTTTATCATCAATAGAAGAAAAAAAATGTATCCCACATTGTTTAGAAAAAGAAATTGGTTTAAATTTTTTTTAAGATAAAATACTTCTACGATTATTATCAAATGAGGAGATGTATTTCACATTCGTTAGAGAGTGCTGCTGGTTTTAAAAATCTAACATTATTACCAATAGAAAAGAAATAACTCACATTGGTTAGAAAAATGATATTGACTTATAAAGTGTTTAAATGATGTATCTGGCATTGGTTACAAAGAGATGTATCACACATTATTTAGAAATGAATATTTGTTATCAAAATCATTAGTTAAAGAAAATTTTATATTATTACCAATAAAAAAGATATATCCTACATTGTTTAAAAAATGGTGTTGGTTTAATTTTTTTAGATAAAAGACTACTATTATTATTGAGAGAAGAGATGTATTCCTCATTTGTTAGAAATTAGTGTTGACTTTAAAAATACTATTATTACCAATAGAAAATATGTATACCACATGGTTAGAAATGAATGTTGGTTTTAAAAGTTTTTAAATAAAATACTTAAAATTTTGTTACCAATAGAAATAGAAAACAAGTATCTCTTATTAATTGTTTAAAAATAAATAATAATTTTAATTTTTTTAACAAAAAGATCAATACTATTATTATCAAGTTAGATGTTAGTTTTAAATGTTTTTAGATAAAATATTTAATACTATTATTACCAATAGAGAATATGTATCTCACGTTAATAAAAAACTTATATTTATTTTAAATATATTTAAGTAAAAAAATGTTTAATATTATTAACATTAAAAGAAATTAAATTATTATAGTCATCGAAGAACTTAACGATTCAATTATAATATTCAAAAGATATTTTATTAATTATTATTACAAAAGAAGATCTATTCCACATTATACTCATACTCATGCATAAAAAAGAAAGAAAAATAAAAACAAAAGAGACTTACCCTTTTCCGTTCGGTAGGTAAACAAGAACAAAAAACAAGGGTGACTTTGGTAATTTCATTCTACCCTAGCTACAGATTCCATCCTTTATATGAATGGTCTTGTGTACAGCCCCCATTCACTTACATTTTCTTGGCTTCTCCATTGCAGCCGCTCCGAAAGAATCCATGGCTTTCAAGTTGTAAGGTATGATTATTCTCTCTTCAAACAAATTTGAATCTCTTCAATGGTATGTTATTGGGATATTTCGAGTCATAATTTGCTATCAATTGAATTTAGATTTGGATATTATGGCGTCCGGTCTCGATGATTCTTCCAATTTATTTGATGGAGGAGCGGTTGATGTTAAACTCCAATTGATGTTTGTGAAATTCGATCGACAATGTTCGACCGTGGTTTCTCAGTTTAAAGGTTAGCAATTAAATCTCTTGTTGATTACATTCCCATTTATGTATCGTCTGTTATTATGTATATATTTTAAGATTTTATCCTTTAATCCCATGTTATTTAAATTTGAATATCGGTAAACTACTCAACTATGGTTTCCATAATCTTGCTCTGTTTTTCTGAATTTTAATTTTTGATTTCTATTATGCTTGTGGTTATTGAAATTTGAATATCAATGCCCTTGTACTGGTTCTGTATGTTTGTGTGGAGACTCAATTTTTATAAAACAATGGTGGGCATATCTCATGTTTGTTGGGCTTGGCTCACGTTTCAGTAATAAGCTAATAACTGTGACATGTAATGCCTAAATAGTAAATATCTAATTGTTATTACTCCTAATTTGTAAGGAAGGTAACAAGGTAGTTTTTCTATTAGGGTAAGAAAATCTAAAAGGTTGTTATCAAACACTCACTCTTAGAGCATCAGTAATGGGGGAATTCCTCAATAATTCCCCATTAAGAATTGGCATCTCCCCATTGTAAGCCATTCCCCAACAATTCCTATTTGGGAATTCCTCACCAAAATTCCCAAATAATAATCAATCGGGCAAGAGAGAGAGAGCAGTGGGAGGAGCAAGTGAGCGCCACAGCCAGGCTGAGCGGAGCGCATTTGCTGTCGGCCAGCATGGGATTTTGAATTTTTTTTGATTTTTTTAAAGTTGAATTTTTCAACCATTTGAAAATGTCTTTTACCTTTTTTTTAAATGTAATGTTTATTATTTAATTTTAATTATATAATATTTTTATGTAATTTTAATTATGCAATGTTTGTAGTTAATTTTAATTATTCACGTTTTTATATAATTTTAATTATTAATATTTTTATGCAATATATTAATACTCCTCCGCAAAAATTCTATTATTCCATTTAGATATTTTAAAAAAATTTTGCAAAAATTGTAATTTTCTTAAAAGTTTGATGATCAAACGAGACTGGAGTAACAATTTAAATTGTTTGTCGATGGCTTTTTATTAAATTTCAAAATTTCAAAATTTCAAAATTTCAAAATTTCAAAATTTCAAAATTTCAAAATTTCAAAAAATTTTGAAATGAAATTTTTTGAACTGAAAATTTTGAAATATAACAGATAAAAATTAAAAAAATACTCATATATTCTCCTATAAATAATGAACAACTCCTCATTTTTTTCTCCACTTCTTTTTTCTATCTCATCACTTCTTTCTCTACTATAATTCTCTCTACAATTTTATTTTTGTTATCTCATCAATTTCTATATCCTCACTTCTATAATTTCATTTTTTCGAAATGGATGAAAATCAAGGTAACCATTTGAGGAATTTATTTAATTCTTCAAATGTTGAAGAAAATCAAAATTCCCAAAATGTTCGTATTCCGAAAATGTTCAATTTTCTCGGTTTAACCCCCAATACCCACCAAATTTTACAAACCATCCAAATTTTCAGCATTTTCAAGGTGCACACAATTTTCATAATTTTCAAGCTTCTCCAACTGCTGGGAATATTTATTCTAATGTTCCTCGTGCTCCCACTTTCATGTCTCCCAGTGAATATTGGCAACCTATGTCCAACCAATATTACATGCAGGGCCATCCCTGTGCATTTTCTCCATACGGTATGTTGTCAAATGAATCACGAAGAGCTAGTTTCGAAACGATGTCTTCAGAAAAGGATCCAATAACGCCATCATCGGTTCCAGAGACACAAATTGATATAGAAACAATTGATCTCGAAAAACCGGATAAAGGTAAAACATGGTCGATCGAAGAAGACATTATTCTTACAAATGCAGTGTGTACGATTGGCCTAGATGCAAGGTGGTGGGTAACAACCAAAAGAGTGCATCCTATCGGAGACGATAACCGATTATTACAACGAACATCGTCAGAGCAATTCCATGGCAAAAGAGGTGACCTGTGAGACCACGTTGGTTAAATCGAATTCGAAGCAAGTGAATCATTTCAATGCAATATACAATAAACAATTGGCCGCTCATTGAAGCGGTTGGAGCGATGCAGATTTACTTTCCAATTCATACAGCCAATTTCGAGAAGAACATAAAGGTACATTTCAATTTGAACTTGGTGTGGAGCACTATGAAAGACACTTAAGCTCTTTTACCACAAGATTATATTCATCACGTTGGCAAAAAATCTAGGACATTTGGGTCTGAGGGACATTCTAATACGAGTGTGGATGTTGAGGAAATTGATATTCGCACCCGTCCAATTGGACAAAAGGCAGCGAAGAAGAAGGGGAAAGACAAATCCTCAAATATTTCAAAAGAAGAGTTTGAGCAACATCATACGGAGATTAAAACTAAAATGGATGAATACAATGAAATTCGGAGAATTGAAGCGGAAACTAAGAAGATAAGAGCTGCAACGAAAGCAGAAAAACAGAAAATTGAAGGAAAAATGCAGTTGCACAAATCGTTCATTGAAGATATAAAATTTCTTACACAAGATACAAGTGAAATGAATCCCAATGCGCGTGTCTTACATGAACGTGCATGTGATGTCCTAAAGGAGCAGTGGCGTAATATGGGGTATGAAATTTAGTTAAATTTCAAAAAAATTTAATGTTTTTAGTTAATTTTAAGTAATCATGTTTTTATGTAATTTTAATTATTCACGTTTTTATGTAATTTTAAGTTATAATGATTTTATGTAATTTTAATTATTCACGTTTTTATGTAATTTTAAGTAATCATGTTTTTATGTAATTTGAATTATTCATGTTTTCCTGAAAATGTTTTTATGTAATTGTAAAGTAGTCGTTGTAAAGTAGCTGTTGTAAACTAGCCGTTGTAAACCAATGTTCTATATATAGAGGATTATTATTTTTACTCTTCAAACTACAAACCCTTGTATTGCATTTTACCACAAAAAAATGTCTTCTACTACCCCTACCACAAATAGTGATGACTCGGAAAACTCCGATGAAGGCAATATTTCTGAAGGTGAAGAAATGATGCATGCGCTAGTTGAACACCACAAACAGTTGATGGAACAAATGAAAGCGCAAATGGACAGAAGAGAAAGGAGAAGGAGGTATTTAGATCGAAATCGTTAGATCGAACACACTCAACTTGTTGATGATTACTTCTCTTCTCAGCCATTGTATCCCGATAACATTTTCCGCCAACGTTTTCGAATGTGTAGAAACTTATTCCTTCGGTTAGTTACTGCATTGGAGAATCATTCATCATATTTTCAATTGAAACAAAAAGAAGAGGTCTGTCACCACTTCAAAAATGCACGACGGTTATCCGTCAATTGGCTTATGGTGATGCAGCCGACCATCTAGACGAGTATCTCTGAATGGGTGAGACAACTGCCATGAATCGCCTGAAAAACTTTTGTCGATGTGTTGTTGAATTGTTTGGAGGTCAATACTTGAGAAGACCAAATGCCGATGATACACAACGTCTTCTTCAAATGCACGAGCAGAGGCATGAATTTCCAGGTATGTTAGGAAGTCTTGATTATATGCATTGGGAATGGAAAAACAGTTGCTTGGCAAGACCAATTTACAAGAGGTCATGTAAAGCCAACAATTGTGCTTGAAGCAGTTGCGTCTGCAAATTTATGGATATGACATGCATTCTTCGGGGTCGCGGGTTCTCGTAATGATCTTAATGTGCTATACGAATCACCTTCATTCAATAACGTACTCGAAGGAACTGCACCGCCTATTGAGTTTGAAGTTAATGGCACACATTATTCAAAGGGATACTACCTAACAGATGAAATTTATCAGAATTGGACTACTTTTGTGAAGATCTTTTCGTGTCCGACGGATGCTAAAAGAAAGAAATTCAAGGAAAGACAAGAGACATCAAGAAAAGACGTAGAACGAGCATTTGGAGTGCTCCAATCGAGGTGGGCCATTATAAAAGGTCCTGCTCGATTATGGTATAGAGATAACTTGAAAGAAATTATGCTAATATATATTATTCTACACAACATGATTGTCGAGGATGAGGGTGATCACGTTACGAATTGGGTCGATGATACAGGAGAGTCCTCTATACAAGCAAACCATGGCTCAACCCAAGCATTCCAAAAATATTTGCAGCGAAATAATGAGCTACGTGATAGCAATCGACATCATGAACTTCGAGCAGACTTGGTTGAATATATATGGGTTCGTTGCGGTGACAATTAATGATGGCATGCAATTTTAAGAATGTTATGGCTAAATTTCTATATTTGTAATTTTTAAAATTGTTGTTTGTTTGAAGTATTTGTTATTTGTATGAGGTCTTTGATTTTATGTAATATTTTAATGAAAATAATAAATTAATACATTTGTTTTATATAAATGTATTTGTTATGCAATATATTAATAAAAAAATATAAACGGATTAATTTATTTATATATTGCATATTTGAATATGCAATATATAAATAAAAATTATAAACGAAATAATTTATTTATATTGCATATTTGAATATTCAATATATTAATAAATTAATAAAAATTATAAACGAATTAATTTATTTATATTGCATATTTGAATTTATTTATATTGAATTAATTTATTTATATTACATATTTGAATATTCAATATATTAATAAAAATTATAAACGAATTAATTTATTTATATTGCATATACGTATTAATTAATTTATTTGCAAAGTATAAAAATAAAAAAGTAGTGTAAATAAAGTGAATGATGTGGTAGTGCGACCCATGTAAGAATTGTTGAAGAATCAAAACCATTGTAGAAGAAAATTCTTAAGAGAGAAATTATGAAAATGTATAGTTGGCGGTGGGACCCAGCTAAGAATTTGTGGGGGAATGTGAACGATTTTGGATGCCCTTAAAGAGTCTCCGTTTGACTTTTAGTAGTCTATTAGTAATAAAATGACAATATTATTCTTTAATTTTTGAAAGTCGACTCTTAAACGCATACACACACACGGGATCTTTTATTATTCTTTTATTTATATTTTGGGACACGAGGAGTATGTTTCTTCATGTGCTTATAATTTGAGTTCTTGCTCTTATATATGTGAAATGACGTTCTATCAAGCCTGTAAATTTCGAGTTTTAACATTATGCATTTGGTCTTAATGTGAAAAAATGTTGAAAGCACTCTTTATTTTTGCTTGACGATAAATTTTATGAATGAGTTCTATGTCAGTTCACATTTGATTTTTACTTTTCATGACTATATTCATTTGTAATTCTTTGCGCAGCTAATGTAATTTCACCCCGTTTATTCCTGTGATATGCATGGATCTACCTATGCTCACATGTTTCTCGGGAATCTTTCAATCGAAGGAAACACCTATACAGCTGCCCAGTATTCATTGACTGTAAATGATGCTGAGAATGTTGCAGTGAAAGCTGCATTGGAATCTCTTCAAGAGCTTGAATATAAGATATTTTAACAAATTTCTTCGACTAAAGTTATCTTTATGTTCCTACTTTACTAGTTGAAGGGAAGCTACACGAGAATTGAATTTTGGTGGTTTTTTATTTTTAATGTTATTAGAAATTTAGGAGATGGTAAGACCTACGAATATTAAAGAACAACAGACATCACGGAGTAGCTTGAATTGGTTTGCATTATGATTATGTATATGGTTTAAGATTTTACCCTTTAATCCCATGTTATTTAAATTTGAATATCGGTACTCAACTATGGTTTTCATAATCTTACTCTATTTTTCTAAATTTCAATTTTTGATTTCTATTACGCTCGTGGTTATTGAAATTTGAATATCCATGCCCTTGTCCTGGCTCAGTGTGTTTGTGTGGAGACTCAATTTTTGACACAATCTTGGCACATATGTGTACCGAATGAGTTGTGTATGAAACAATGGTGGGCATGATTCATGTTTGTTGGGCTCGGCTCACGTTTCAGTAATAACTGTGACATCAAACGCCTAAATAATAAATATCTAATTGTTATTACTCTTAATTTGTAAGGAAGGTAACAAGGTAGTTTTTCTATTAGGGTAAGAAAACCTAAAAGGGTGTTAGTATTTGTAATACTTCTTCCGTTTTATGTAAAAAATCTTCGATTTAAAGTTAATTTTTTTTAAAATAATTTTTTTAATAGTTTATTAATAATAAAATATCACTTTTATTCTTTAATTTTTGAAAACCGATTCTTTAAGTGAATCACCCCAAAATAAAATAATTGATTTTTTGTCTGGAATGGAGGTAGTATCTCAATAAATTTAGTTAAAAATATTACTCCATCAATTTTCAAATGATCGTCCTTTTTTTTTTCACTCGTTTTAAAATAATTGTTCTGTTTCAAAACTTTATTTTTTAGGAAAATACTTGTACCACTTTATAATTACTTTTTCTAACCACATGTTCGAGGGTATTAAGGAAAATCACACATTTCAACAATATTTATAATAAAGTCAATTATAATTTTTTAAACGGTGTGTCGGGTCAGAGGAGGCAATAATTTAAAAATGGAGGGAGTAATTTGTATTAATTAGTATTATATTTATTTTGGGCATATCTTTTGAAATTGGAATAATTGTGTGTCGGTCTCTTTTTGTAAAATTGTAACCGCTCCACTCCTCTATTTTTTAATTGAACCGTCAAAGTCCATTTTAATAAAATTGTTTTTAAAATATCAACCATCGTCTTCAATGAGATAAAAAGTCTGAGAAGCATTCAGATTAGTCATTGCTCTGTATGGCACCACTTTTAAATAGCCACCAATTTTTTTTAATTCATGTTCTTTTTTTTTGGGAAAAAGTCAAGTTAAGACGGGTCAACCTGATACATTTCAACCTATTTGATATTTGTGTTTTGATGGGTTTCAATCCGTTTCAACCTGTTACTCATTCCAATCTGACCCAAACGATTAACAGGTTGGAAGGAATTGAAATCCAAATATAAAACGGAGTTAAAACGAGTCGGGTTAGATGAGACATATATGGATATGCTTGACACGATGGAGAATTTTTGAGATGATGACATAATATGACACAACTGCATGGATAAATCTAAGTTCGATAATTACAACTCATTAATTACCCATTAATTCACCCAACCCAACCCACTAATTACTCAATTATCAAACATAACCCGTTAACATTTTTGGGTCGAAACGGGTTACCCATCTCGACCCACAACTTTTCATATTAAGCATTCATGTTTTTTTTAATAGAAAACGTCAGGTTAAGACATGGCGATCCGTTTTAACCCGACACATTTCAACCTATTTGATATTTAAGTTTTGACAGGTTTCGACCTGTTACCATTTCAGCCTGACCGACCCACCCCACCCCATACAATTGGCAGACTTAGGTAAAAGTGATTAATTCAAGTGATTATGTTTATATTTTAAGATTTTACCCTTTAATCCCATGTTATTTAAATTTGAATATCAATAAACTACTCAACTATGGTTTCCATAATCTTGCTTTGTTTTTCTAAATTTCAATTTTTGATTTTTCTATTATGCTTGTGGTGATGATTGTTTAGATTATTTTGTATTTTTGTAGAACCCACAGTATTGCCCTAGTCTTGGTTCTGTATGTTTGTGTAATATCTCCTTCCTGTATCGGATAGGTGTGAAATTGTATGTAATTTCTAAAGTGGTCATACTCAACTTGTAATACCCCGATTATTTTAATTAAAAATATTAATTTGTGTTGATTAAAATTTATTTTTATTTTGAACATATTTAGTAAATTAATTAAATTGGGTCGGGCTAGGCCCATTTATTTTTGATTTGGACCTATTTAATAATTAATTAAATTGGGTTGGGTTAGGCTCACTTTGGACTAAGACTTTAATAATAATTTCCTATTAAAGTTACTTAATTTATTTAAGTTAAATCACGTTAGAATTTGGTTAGGATTGAAAACCTAATAGGGTTTTACTTATATAAATAGTGGTTTGAGAAGGAGAAAAACCACATTTACCGTACAACAATAATTAAGAAGAGGATAGAATATGAGAAGATGGCTTTGAAAACAAAAACTTCGCCGCACTCATTGGGAAAAAGCCGATTAAGGTAATTTGGTTGTTTGTTTTGATTCATTAATGGTAACTTATAATACCGTTCATAATTATATGGTTTTTTTTTTGTTAGATTATTAGAAATTTTGATGATTGCTTGACTGAATTGTCAAAGGGGTGAACAATGTCTGAGTATAGCTCTTAAATTGATGTGTATTCGGTGGTGTTACAATGCGTGTGTCATCATAGATTAAATCACAGTGTGTGGAGGCTTACAAAAAAAAAAAAAAAAAGGAATGGTAAAAAATTTTTGGTGAGATTAGTTTTGAAGAAAATGGGTTAGAGCATCCACAATGGATGCTTTTATTCTTAAATCATAGAGTTAGGAGTTGGATAGGTGTACTCATATTTGTTGGTAATTTTAATTGAGATTATAGGTTTTGTAAATATGATAAAATTAATTGAGTAAAATGTGGAGTATAGAAAAATAATAATAAACGTAGATTGAGAGATATGACATGTCAGTCAAGGTAAGCTAAATATACATAACATTATTAACATTATTAAAAGATCAAATTGAGTCTGAAATTTGTGTATTAATTGTGAGGAAATCATTTGTCTCGTGTTCTTAATCATAAATTGACCATTCAAAATGAGTGTTTAGAAATCTCATTTATTCAAGGAGATGCTTCAAATTAAAGTGATCTCAAATTCAATCATTTATTCAAGTTTCAAATAATGATCTCAAATTCAATATTTTTTAATTTTAGTGTTGTGTTTAAATTTAGATTTGGACAAGCGAGCTTAGAATGATCGTACGTGTCGCAAGAATATCTTTGATAAGCATACTAAGGTAAGGGATTACGTTTCTTTTAGGTTCTTTGCAAAAATATAAAATTACTTTTAATGTTAGGCTTCCGTTAATTCTTGAATTATTCGTTCTTTCCATTGTCATGCCCCACCTTGTGTCGGTAGTTGTTTTGACTCCGTCGTTAGCTTTTGTTAAATATCTTCGTATGATTTCATTATCGCAATTTTCGTGCTTAAACTTGTTCGCATGAAATACTTTTTTATTATTATCGAAAAATCTATGTTGTATTTGTCAACTTATCGGCTTACCCATTCATATTGAAAATAGTGACTTGTAATACAAGTATTGTTTGATAGTGGTACATTTATAGTACCATATATGTTTTTAAAATAATTATGATCACTAAGTATGAACAACCCGTCACGGGGATTACGTGACAAACAATGAAATAAATTAAATTGCACCACTTGGCCCGTGGGTGCGGTAATCCGGATATACCTTAATATTGTATCCTTTGGGGGATTTGCATACCCTTCGGGGGATTTGATTCTTGGTCAATAGACCCGTACGTGATCTTAATAAATATTTTTGATATTTGGTTATTACTAGCTGGTATGGGACAGTCAGTAATGACAAACTTATTTGACCCACATTTGTTTTGTTTGAACTCTACATTTCAAAAGGGATTTTTAAATCTTTTGTTAACTATCTTTTGATTTTGCAAGTTATCAAATGTCTAAACTTTGTTCTATATACAACATGATTATTCTTTGAGTCACCCCTCCTTAGAAACCGGAGGGGTGACGTGATCTTGAGCTTTGTTCCTCACCCTTCATATTACTCTTCTTCCGGTCGAATTAAGGACTAAGCTTGAGGTAGAGGATCCCAGTGAAGGAAATCAAGATTTTTTTAGGGCGTAATTATATGTTTTGGAATTTAATGGAGACATAGTTATTTTAGTAGATTTTTGTTTCGTAATTTATTTTGGATGACTGTGTTTTAAATTGGAGATTTTTGTAATTCTAGTTGGGTGACATTTGATTAGCCTTTATTTAAGTTTGAATTTGTAGTGACGTGACCAGATGTGGGTCCAAAAGAGTCGGACCCGAGTTTGGGGCGTTACAGATTGGTATCAGAGCGTAGACTTTAGATCTGATTAGTCTTAGCATTAGAATGGTGGAAGTTGGGGATGACGAGAGAATAAGATTATGATTTTGTATGCCTTTGGCTACTCAGTAGCAATAAGTTTTGATAATAGTTAATTAAGTTATGATCTAATAAATGATTAAGAAAATAATTATTTCGTTAAAAAACTGATGTACTTATGTTTACTTGTAGGAATGACGCGTAAAACAACGACTCGGAAGTCTGTTGCTTCGCCTATGGAAGTCATCGAGAGAATGTTAGCTATGACACACCATAAGCTAATTGAAGCAGAAAGGATCATAGAAAAGTTGAGATAAGAGAAAATAGAGCTAGAAACTAAACTACGAAGACAAACACAAGTGTTAAAGGATGTCCAGTACACTTTGCATAAACCTCATGATGATATCACGAAGTCTAAGGCACACAATTGGGAGATGCACCTCAGACTCAGTGAGACACATCGGAGTTTTGAGGAAGCGTGGGACGCACTCCAAATGGACATAGATGATGGTCCAAACATAGAAGAGGATCCAGGCTCCGAGGAAGGAGGTGAAGATGAAGACATAGTCAACATAGAAGTTGATGCCAACTCTGTGGCTCTCGTGGGGGTGCAGGCTAGCGCTAATGTCGGTCAGAATAATGATGATTCTGATCCAAGTGAAGAGGAAGATGCATCCGAGTCAGAAAACTAGATAGGATATTACTCCCGCATTAGTATTTAATTTCGTTTATGGCCATCGTAGTCGTTAGGTTTGTTCAGATGGTTTTATTTTATTGTCATTTTTTTTAGTCATAAGACATGGAATACACTATGTGTGTCCAAATTTTGAGATGTAGGTTGAATTTTTGATATGTAATAAATTTTGGGAGATTATTTTTGAATACATTGGTGTTCATTTCAACTATACTTTTGTATTTGATATTGGTTTCGAGGGCATAAGATTATGCGACCAACTTTGGGAAGAAATCTGATGTTACATAATAAGTGTATAGATTGTTTCCAGTTATGTCCTGTCAGTTAGCAATCACATCTTAGTATGATGAAAATTTTAGACATCATTTGACATTTCCTCGTTTTTTTGTATCAGTATGATATGGCACGTAGAGGAGGACGTACCACTAACTGAGGTCGTGATCGTTAGAGCTGTCAAAATGGGTTGGGCCCGTTGGGTTGGCCCGCACTGCCACTTAAAAAAGGTGGGTTGAGTTGGGAAAATATGAACCCATTAGGAGGTGGGTCAAACAGGTCGAGCCCGGGGCGGGTTGCGGGTTGAGGTAGGTTGGGGCGGGTTGACCCGCCATATACTATATTCAAATAACCAATTCATAAGTTTGAAATAATTAGTTTAAATCATTTTCGTTCAAAATGTAATATTATTTTTTATATTTGAAATATTAGTAAATGATTTTGAATTCGTTCAAAAAGTGACACTTATAGCAACTAAAAATGTCAGAATAAGGTATATTAACTGTAATATTTATAGAAAGATGATTATAAGAACATACAAAAAGAGTAATGATAAAATAGTTTCTTACTTATTTTTTTTTCTCATTTTATACTATTAATATTAGAGAAAATTGTTAAAAACCACTATTAAAAATATAATAGTAGAAAATATAATTTTTTTAATGAATTGTGACATTTTTTGTATTATTTTTATTATTTAGATTAATTGGGAAAAAAGTTGGTGGGTTGGCCCGCCTAACCCACAACCCATGATGGGTTGGCCGCCCCGTCACGCCAAATGGCGGGTTATAGTGGGTTGCGGGTTGGCCCGCCCCGCCAACCCCCCTTGACAGCTCTAGTGGTCGTGGTTGAGGAAACAGGGGAGGAAGAGTAGTAGAAGACTTTGTTTCTGAAAGTGTGTGGGAACAATCTAGAACCCAATTTAGTATGAGTAATGAAAATCCTATCCCTGAAGTGCCTCAGCCAAGCACAGCAAATCCCGCTGTAGTGGACCCTGTACTTATGATGAACCTTCTACAAAATTTGACCCAAGCTGTAAACAGGATTGGTCAGATTGTCCAACCACAACCTTAACCTGCTCCACCGCAACCCCAACTTGCTGCACCGCAACCTCCGCCTGTAGTCCCTCAATCATGAACAGTAGCAAAAGACCCCCTTGACATATTTCAGAAGAGAAGCCCTAAACCCTTCTCAGGCGCGCCAGGCACCATTAAACCAGAGGAATGGGTTGAAAGTATGAAGAATATTTTTAGAACGATGACCCTCACGAGTGAACAAAAGGTCAACCTCGCTACTTTCAAGTTCGAAGGAGAGGCTGATCAGTGGTGGCAGTTCGAGATGAGAATTATTGAAGCAACTGGGCCGAAATAATACACATGGGAGACTTTCCTCTAGGTCTTCTACAAGAAATATTTTCCTGAAAATGTGCAGGATGGCAAGCTGGTTGAATTCCTAAATTTAGAACAAGGAAAGATGACGGTGGATGAGTATGCTGTCAAATTCATAGAACTATCAAAATACGCTCCTGGTAGGAATATGTACTAGATAAATGCGTATAAAACACATCCATCAATAGTCCACAGCTAATATCGTTACAATGAGTTCAGAGGAGTGGGATGAATACGTAAATGTATTTTTTTCTAAAAAAAAATTCAAGTATATACTTATTTTCTGAAAGATATAATTTATGGATAATCTTTATGATTTTTATTTGACATGCTACTCTACTTGCAAAAAAAATTCAATCGAGTAGATTACAATATCATCATGAATTGAGGGCACTATTTCATTCAAGGGTCTAAAGCTCCATATGCATTTTTCGTACAATTCAAAGACACAAGGGCACTGATTGAGATTGTCCAAAAAACGACAACAACATATCCAATGTGGTAGGAGTTAGGATCCAAAGTAGTTGATCAAAATTGCACGACTATTAAGCTCATGAATTTGATTCTGGAAAAAAAAAATTGTAGTTTTCATTAGTTCACATTTTTATGTTAGTTATATGATTAGAGTCAATCATATTTTGACCAATTAAAAGTTTTTAATTATTTTTAGAATGATTTTTGATTAGGTGTTCACTAGAAAATAAAAAAAAGTATAATAAAACATGATTCGATCGTAACAATGGTGATGGACATGCCAAGTTTACATACATTTTATTATATTGTGTGCTCCTTGCAATACTTCAAATAGAATAATTGAGGGAAAATTTGAGATTTTACTAATTTTCAGACAAAAGAGGTTTGTCATTATCAAACAAAATAATTAAATACAACACTTAATTTTAAGACCACCACAATTGTTTTTTAATACTTCAAATATTCAATAGTTTAATCGTTTCAGCTCTACTTTTACAGACATTAGTTTTATGATCTTAATTTCAAGTTTTAAAAAACACACCCTCAATGTTCCAAACAAATGTTAAGTGATTCCAAACTCAAACCCCTAAACGCTAAAACCCTATACCTAGCGTTCTAAATCGTAATTAGTAGTGACAAATTCTGCTCACGTCTGTATGCCAGCCCAGACCGCCCACTAAAATATGGGCATGGGCACACTTAAATTTTAATATAGGCACAAATGGGCATGCCCACTTAAACCATTAAGTTTTATGGGCACAGATGGGCGCCCACAATTTTCACGCTCGCATTGGCGTCATCACACTTAAGGTCTCATACTTTGGAGTGCGTACCTCTCACTCTCACGATCATCTGCATCTCCCAGTTCTCTTTCACCAGATCCGACATCGCGTCCCCTTCTCCATCTCCATCATCGGGACTCCTATTTCTCCCTCCGTCAGATCCAACCGCCATCTCCAGTCACCAACCTCAGATCCCATGAAGACAGAGAGATTCCCCAGTTCGCTCGCCCACCACACCAAGCAAACTCAGTCGACTCCTTCCCCATCACCCAGTAACCTCGTCTCCACCCGTCATCTCTCAATTTCTGCAAATTTCGAGACCTAGAACTTGAAATTGAAAACTCCCACTAGGCAGATTCAAGTACTTGTTCAATTTTTCTAATTATAATTACTGAAATTTGTGATTGATGCCTTAAAACTTGTTACTCATATGTAAATTTTACTATTGCCCAGTTCAATTTTTATGATTCTAGAGGCAGATTATGGTTAGGAGGTGGAGATAGAATAGAACAGGGTGAGGGTGAACCACCTTGTCTAAAAGGGGATTTAATGTGAATCAATATCTATTATGTGCATGGCCCTAAATGTTTGTGTGACTAAGAAAAATGAGATTAAATTGACACTGGCTATTCTGAACAAACAAGAGACCTACATGTGAGTCGGTATCAGTTGCAATAAGTTGTTTCTCTTAGTACTTCCTGTTAGTTATATGTAACTATCTTCTTGTCTTCCTATTAGTTGCAATTTGACCTATTTTTTATCGATATTAGACAACAATTTTCTATTTTCAGAAGTAGCAATACACATGTAACTGCCCCTATGGAGAATTATCATGTTTCTTAAAAAGATAATGGAAACTTATAGCTTAATTTTAGAGTATGACTCTATTTGGGACTGAGGTAGTACTATTATAATAGAGCAAAGTATCACATGGTGCTAATCCATGGCGCAAACAATTGGATGGAACACTGCATTTGATGGAATAAAGACTTGAAAGAGCAATGAGATTACCAACTAATATCTTTGAGCAATGAGTATCACATATGTTTATGAGATTATATTTTTAATAGGTAACACAAAGAAATAATGTTGGAAGAATAAGGTCGCTCCTGTGAGACCGACGTGGATGTTCGAGGGTGTGTTTGCTGAGTTTTGCACTTATTGGGGGACGGAAAAGGCATCTGCAATCGCCCAACAGACTGTGCAAAATAGGTTGAGCTCATCGGGGAGTGGCACGAAACATACGATGGGGAGGATAAATGTAGCTGAGCATCATATGCATATGGTATGTATGCTAGTGTAAATTTAGTGTATTAATGCTTAAACATCGATTTATGTACGCTTGTTAGCTGGGTAGCCGTGTTGATGCTATGAAATCCATTGTTTTAGTTTAATTGACTTTGAAACCAAACAAGAAAACTATATGTATGTTGGGGGTGTTAGTGTAAATTTAGTGTATTAATGCTTAAATATCGATTTATGTACGTTTGTTAGCTGGGTAGCCGATGCTATGAAATCCATAGTTTTAGTTTAATTGACTTTGAAACCAAAGAAGATAATTGTATGTACGTTGGGGGTGGTAGTGCAAATGGTAAGAAATAAATGGGGTGTTAGTGCAAATTTAGTGTATTAATACTTAAACATCGATTTATGTATGTTTGTTAACTGGGTAGCCGTGTTGATGCTATGAAATCCATGAGTTTAGTTTAATTGACTACAAAATTATATTATTTGATTTCACTAAAGTAATTATAATGATTGTAGGAAAGGGAATATGACGACATTAGTTTTCTTGATGCGTTTGTTAGTTCACATAATAGGCTTGGTACCTCCGTCGATGACCTTCCGCAGTGGGTTGATGATCGATCAGCATCTACATTTATAAGTAAACTTTAATTGAAAGACTTTCTTTTGAATATGTAAAATTATTTATGTATATTGTGCATATGATAATATTTGTTTGTTTTATTGAAAGTCTAGATATAAGGCAATGGTATTGGAGGAAGATGCTGATCTTACCCAGCCCATTCAATTTAATCCTTAGGTTTGGAAAGAAATCACCCTTGAAGGACGGAAAAAAAAAGGGAGCTAGAGTTTTCAGAATGGGAGACCATGGGTTGCAATGCTTATTGTCGGCAGGTCCCTCGGATGCTTTTAAGCCCGATGCTCAGCAGATTTCGAGGATAGAGACTTTGGAAGCACGTTTGGCTGAGGAGCAACGTTTGGCTGCGGAATATTGGGAACAAACAGAGCGACAATTTGTAGAAATGATGGCCGTGATGCAAAGCATGACGCAAAAATTGCATGGGTCTTCGAATACTCCGGCCTCTAGTAGTACCGGGTCCCCTTTTCATGCCAGAAATCTCTTCCAAGATCAGCCCCCTTCCCCCACTTTGATTATTTGTACTATTTGAGTTGATACATTGATATTTGGTATTGTTTGATTTCGTATGTATATATTTGGTACTTTGTTGTATGAGGTTTTTGGATTGGTTTTATAGTACTGTTTATTTTGTATCTTTAGTTTCGTATTAATAGTTATATCAGGTAAAAAAATTATAATTTATAGTATTTATATATATATATTTTTTTAATTTTTTCCATTATTAGCGACATAATTTTCGTAGCTGAAATTACATTTTAATTAAGTTTTAAAAACTTTTAGCGATGGAATTTACGTCGTTGAAATTAAATTTTAATTAACTTAAAAAACCTATAGTGACGGAAATTCCATCGCTAAAGGTTGTCTTTCTACGACGGAGAATTCCATTGCTGAAACCATTAGCAATTGAATTTCTGTCACTGAAATTAAATTTTAATTAAGTTTTAAAAACCTTTAGCGACGGAATTTTCCGTCGCTGAAATTAACCTTTAGTGACGGAAATGGGCCAGTTGGAAATCTGCGACAAGTAATTAGGAACGGCCTACCGATGGAATAATTCTGTCGCTATGTAGCCAACAACGACGGAATCAGTTCTTTAGCAACAAAAAATTCCATTCACTACAAGAAAATGAGGTATTTGGGAAGGCAAAAAACCGTGCTAAATACTGCCAAAACCGTCCCAAATAGTATTTGGCACGGTTTTGGCTCCTTCCTAAATACGAGGGTGCCAAATACATTTGTCTCGGCTCAAAACCGTCCCAAATACTATTTGGGACGGCAAAGGGGACGGTTTGATAGGGTGGTGCCAGTTAGCGTGCATTTGTGACGGTTTTTGTTGAACCGTGCCAAATACTTGCATTTGGGACAGTTTCGTTGAACCGTGCCAAATAGTATTTGGCACGGTTTATCTGCCCTCCCAAATAGTGGAATTAGGCACGGTTTTGATTCCGTCCCAAATAGTTTTTTGGCACAGTTGGGTTGCCCTCCCAAATAGTAATTGGCACGATTTTGGATGCCTTCCCAAATCGTATTAGGGACGATTCAGTTGCCCTCCCAAAAAGTTTTTGGCACGGTTTTTTTGCCCTCCCAAATAGTATTTGGGACTGTTGTGTTTGGCCTCCCCACGTAGTATTTGGCACGTGGTTCATGCCCTCCCAAATACCATTTGTGACCAATTATTTTTGTATTTGATATCTTTTTAATATGAGATGACCACCATTTGTTGGAGTCAAATATATGCTAATTATTAAATGGAAAACAATTACATTTTATAGAAATTAATTGAAATCATAACATAAACTAATTATATAGATAAGTTTCTAATTGGTACCCAATTAGTCAAAAGCATAACATAAAAAACATTCAAAATTACATAAAAGTACAATAAAAAAAAGATTGTATGTAGATCAACTACCCTTCAAAAACTAAAGTTTCAATAAGTATCTTTCTTATACAAAAGTGTCTATTGAAATTAGGGGTGGCAAATCGGTCGTGCTGGGCTGTTATCGGGCCGGCACGATAATGGCACGACACGATAAGCACGAACACGAACACGGCACGATAAGCTTATCGTGCCTAATATTAAAACCCGAACACGATACGATAAAAACACGAAAAGCACGGCACGACACGATAGGCACGATAAGCACGATAAGCAAAAAAACACGATTTATTTAGTCAAAGTTAAGCCCGTTAAGCCCAATAAACATTATAAAATATATAATTTTGATTTTTTAATACATATTTTGAAAATTTATCAATATAAATAGTCAAGTAGTTTAAAAGTCATAAATTTTCAAATGATAAAACTATGAAATAATCATGAAAATAGTTCGAAAGAAATGAATAACCCCTAGTAAATTTTTAAAAATATATTTTTAAAACATATATATTTAAGTTATCGTGTCTTATCGTGTCTTACCGTGCTTATCAAGCCCATTTTTATCGTGCCTTATCGTGTTTATAACGCGAATCCGACCCAAACCCTATAATTTCGTGCCGTGTTCGTGTCGGTCAATCGTGCCGTGCCTCAAATTGCCACCCCTAATTGAAATAGACAGATCACTTCGTTCATCATTGAAATAGCTAGCTCAAGTCGTCCATCGGTGAGTTGGTCCGAGCCTACAACCAAAATTATATAATTAGTATAAATAACGCCAAAAAAAGAAATGAAAAAAAGAGGTACCTTAAGAGATCTACACTATAAATTAAGGGTACTAGATCTACCCGTCCTACACTAGATCCAGAGAGATCAAGAGTTGCCAACACTTTTACACATGGCAGCAGAGTGGAAAAGTTGCAAGATTGAGATTGTGATTGCACCTGATTCATCCTATATGAGTTGTGAAGATCCATCAAGAGAGTAAATTGATGCACTGTTGTTCCAGGTTCTTGGGTTATGAAAGGGCTTCACTTAAGAAAAGCTTTAGCATCTTCTCTAGCAACATTTTTTTCTAGACAATTGCTGCAACTATTGTCTAGATTTGGAGACGTTATCCAGTTATGACTCCGTGAAAGAGACTAAATTGGAGGATTCTGATCTTCATAATAATATTAATTCAGAAATATTGATTATTGAGTCTTGAAGAGTGGCTCAAAAGATAACCTCAATGAGTCAAGCTAGGAGTTGAAACTAAGTTTGGTAAAGGAAAGTAATGAATCAAGCAACTGGTGTATGAGCAGTAAGAGTTGTTAAAGAAGAGGATTCAAACAAGGTAAACTATTGATCATCATGCTACAGGACTCTTGGTATTAAAAATGGGGAGGGTGGGAAATGAAGATTCTGATGATTGTGAGAGGAGGACTTACAAAAAACAACATGATATTTTTGAAGCTGATGAATGCCAGAATGGAATGCCATCCCTTGTTATGCTTGAAATTGCAAATGTGGGATGGCTTGAGGTTAAATCCTAGAGACCAGGGTTGAAATTGAATTCTTCTGTTGAGTGTGTCAGAGTCAACTAGAGCTTTGCAGGAACAAAGAAAGAGGAAATGAACTGCATCAAGAAGTTTGTGGTCATTGTAAACAGAATTACAAGCATACAGTTGTGAACTTCAAGTAAGTGTTTGTTCAATTCAACAAGGCTTAAGTTGTGTGTTTGAGGAGACTAGAATATAGTTGTATTTAGTTTCTCTGTCTATGGACAAGGTTAGTTAAGTCTATCATTTGGCAATTTATTTACTAGCAATTTTTCAATTTACCCTTCTTTCTGGAATTCTGCTGCAATTCTTTGTTCAGGAACATATTAAACAGATTATCGTCATTACTGGCGGAGATAGTGATTTGAAGTTGAAGTTGATGTGATTGAGGAGAGATTGCCTATATGAGGGCTAATGGAACCGGTTGTTTGCAGCCCAGAAAGGTCAAGCAGGACCACTTGATGGTTGGACTTGTTGCAAATAATTAACTCGGGTCCAGTTACAAGGTGATGGAGATTAAGGCCAATTTGTTTGTGACGATGCTTAGAGTGACAGACTGGACATAAAGATTTTTGCTGTTATAGGAAGAGAGAAGGAATAAAATGGCAAGCAGAAGCATAAAAGGCAGGGGGAATCCATATGTGTTTTGTTGGAAAATATAAGGATACCGAAGTCGGTGGAAGATGCTGAGTGTATTGGAAAGCCTGCTATGGGTACTTATATCAAGAACTTGAGTTTTGACAATCCAACAACCACTCTAGTAGATTGAGCTACTATCTCATTGTTACAATTTTAATATTGGTATATGGGCTAGAGTTGCATGAGACAAAATTACAATTTTAATTAGGATGTAGTAACATTTAGGTAAAAATAACACCAAATGGAATCTACTTAGTCGTAGTGTGGAAGGAAAATATGTACTTGTATCAAGATGAGTGTTAATTTTTAGAATTTTACTAAAATTAAGGAGATATATGAATGAATGTAGTCATCTCTACCTAAATTGATTTAACAAATTGGAAGTTCCATATACATGCATATGACAAGTTTCAAAACTTATCTCATGCAACACATATAAACTGGTTGGTGGGTTTCACATCGGTATCAACCCTATATAAAATGACACACACGCTCACATCCACATATACACACACACACGGAGAGAACCTGATATTCCTGAAAGTACACAAATCCTGTACAAATGGAGAAAAAAGTCCAAGCAATCTGAAACATAGGCACAATAAGTATCGCATCGAACAACGATAATCCTTCATTCAACCTCGCCATCTGAAGCCACAACACATTTTAGAATAAGATCAGAATATGTCAATTCACTTTCTCACGCAATTGCACTAGTCAAAAATGATAAGCACGCATATAGGGGTTAGACTTTACCCAAAATCCAGCTGTACTAAGAAACAATAAAAACATGGAGTAAGTGAACCAGCTATGTAAGTGATACGCACTCGACATGGACAATCTAAGCATATTTGAGCTGCAGTAATTATGAAACTGAACATTAAATGCATTAACAACTAAAAAATCTTAAACTAATAAGACAAATAATACATTTCAGTTACTTACGAGACTTGGCAAATAACACCGAACATGATCCCACAAAGACTTGAAACTATAGCATAGGAAAAAGGAAGCAACATTTGCCGGTAGGGCTCAAGGCCATGTCAGTGCTCAAGCGAAGTTCTCCTCTCTCTGCATTTCAACATCACAACTCGAAGTGCACAAACTCCATAAGGTACTTCCCTGAACAAAATAACCAAGATATTCCTCACTGTATATTGAGTGGTGCAAGGCAACAACTAAGACCAAAATCGAGACCATAAAGAAGGAATGCAATGTTCTTGCATTTCTCTCGCCAAGCTCTGGTGTGTAGACGTAAAATGTCCAGATATGCATATATGTATATTATTTGTGGAGAGAGAGAGAGAGTAAGAAAAGGTTTTGCATCAGCCCAAGGAAAACATACACTACAATTTGAGCATCTAGGAGCGGATAATATAATAAAGGGCAAAATACAAAAATGTATTAAAGTGAAACATGAAAGATGAGATTACACTCTTTGGGAAATAAAATAAGGAGCAAACCAAAGAAGACAAAATGTGCAGCAGGATAACTACAGAAAGGAAAAATCCTACTCTATGGAATAGAGTTAGAGAGAGGGGGAGGAAGTAGCAATAGCACGATCCTCGCTATGTAAAACTCAAATATACTCGTAACTCTAATTAGCCAATTAGTCAAGAAGCTATCGCTTGATCTTCAATTATGCCAAAATCCTAATCCAAAAACGATGGTTGAAAACCTCACAGACTAATATAACCATTGTTTATCAAATTACGCAAAAGATCAAGCATATTACAAACACATATCTAATAAGAGACACGCGATACACATAGGCTCAGACATAAGTGTGCATGAAAAAGTTATCCCTCGATCATAGAGATCTAGGCATCTATTAGTCACTGTAACCATGTAATTATAATTGCCACAATCATATTATATCTTTTTTTGAAATTCAGAAGATTTATGATAATACAACTTTAGAAGATAAGCTATCCAACTTCCAATGTTATTCACTTTCAAAATTAAGAGAATATGATCTTGAGTGATAACTAAGACATCCTTAATTTTGAGAATCCACAAAAGTGAAACATGAAAGTAGAGACTAAATACAGAAAACAAAATCCAGTACTTAAAAACACTTATTAACAAGGCCTTGGAAGTTTATTTCACTAACACATTTGATGTGCCAAAAGGTAGGGAGTTTGAAGGATCAGAACCAGTTTGTCAAGGAAACATATATAAAAGCCTTACTTTTGGCTGAGCCAAACCAGTCCAAGCCAAAGCCACATCAATATTTCATATGCCCAAACTTGGAAGTAAACTAATGAAACAACTTCTTCATGAAAAGGCTAGTAATATCAAGATTTTCAACCATGAAAGACATTAGATTAAGGCAAGGAAGTTGATGCGGGAGCAAAGGCCCAAGACATCGTAAGATCGTTGGGAAAGTTTGAGATCAACATCGGGAAGGAAAAACAGTCAAGTGTGGGTCACAAGCGAAGAAATTTCAAAGAAATGGTGTTGGAAGGTTCGTGGAAGGGAGGTACTAACGGAGTGAGGAGATCACGAGTTTGCATGGAGCCTAGGCCGACCACCATGATTCCTACCAGGACAAGGGATGTTAGATTAGAGTCCTAAATAATCTGCCTCAAGTTTTTATTATTTTATTTTTTAGTTAGCTAGTTTCCTTTATCTTTTAGTTGGTTAGGAAGTCTATTATGTTAGGAATTAGTATATGGTTCTTTTCCTTCAAAGTTTGGAAGTCTATTCCATTTAGATTTAGGACTGTTTTGTAAAGCCTTTTAAGGCAATTTTATTCAATGAAACGGCAGATTTTTGGTGTGAAAGCAGTGCGCAAAAGAACGAGTTCGTTGTTCTTTCCGATTCTTCGAACAAAGTGAGTGAAGCTTTGTTTGTTGGATCAAACGGCTATCTTTACGACGAGTGAGTGAAGCTCGTTTGGTGAAGCCGAATTATCCTATCCCCTTCTACTTCTTCTATTTCTTTTTCCGTTAGTTTTATTTCTTTTCGTGGCAGCCTGTTCGTAATTGATAGCTGGTCCGTTTTGGGCAGCAAAAGCTCCAGGAATGCGGCTGTTTTTGAAGGCAGTTTGGACGTAAATCTGGTACGGGTTTGGACAGATCTTGGTGCGTGAGTTTGTTGGGTTTGGGAGGTTGTTTGGGCAGCCTATCACCTGCTGTGATTAGGCGTGGAGTAAGAGTAGTTGCTAGGTAGTTGGGTGCTAATTGGTGAGTTACTTTTGTAGGGAGAAATTCTGGTTAGATAAACTGTTCAGGGCTGAAATTCATTCATAAGTTGGAGCAGTTTTGGCATCTATAATCTGCCCAAATTAACTGGGAGTTTGGGTAGTAATTTTCTAAGGGAACTTTATAAGTTTGAGCAGATTGTGGGAGGATTTGTGACGGGTTGTAGGGCTGTTTGGGGTGGAGTTTGCCCAAGTGAGAAGTGTGCCATAACCAACAAGTTCCAAACTGTTATTTTCTATTGTTATTATTAATAGACTTGCGAGTTATTTGTGGACTTAATTGTTGTTGGTGTGAAGGGGCATAAGTTAGAGTGTAGAGCCCGATGATTTTGAGAAAAAAAAGACCGATAGTGGGGAAATAAACAAAGTAGAAAGGAAGATAGGATCCATGTAGATAGAACATACACAGTGGAATAAGATAAAAGAAAAAATCATGTGACATGAATGGAGGGCAGCTTCTAATTTCTATGACTATCAGACACAAGCATAGCATCTCAGTTTCAAAATATACAAGTGGCTGGGAGTACTACATCCTTTGGTCCAGGTTTGGGGTTGGATTCCCCAAATTTAACTAGGTACCAACACGAACTCTTACATTCATTATGTGGCCAAACAGCTATGTGACTCATCAGTCATGCCATCCAGTTAATGCCAAGGAGGTAGTTTCAAACAATAGATCCTCCATGGAGTAAAAACACTCTTAGTTTCAAAAATTAAACATTGCAGTGGCAAGTAGAATGGGAAACTTGCCAAAAATTAAACATTTCAAAGAGCACACTGATCTAGTCCTAGTGCATTTAGAAGATGCTTGATGGATTCTCTTCAAAATTAATCGTCATTAGCACTTGAAAGTTGACTTAAAATAAAATAGCAATTAAATAATTACAAATTGAAAGTTACATTTCCTTAAACGTACAAAGTAGTTCTCTTTCAAATTATATGGGTGGTTAATCTCGTAAAAAATTCATGCAAATTTAAAGAAAATGTTCTCCAAAAAAACCAACTGATTCTCCCCTTGGAAATAGGCTAGTTTGATTCTTATCAACTCCTGGCTACTACTTTGGTTATGCTTGCCCTTCCCAATGATCTTCCTTTTTCTGTATTGATAACTAAACGAAACTCAACCTCAGAGTCCTTGAAAGTGGAAAAATAGTACTCTCTTAAAAAAATCCATCATACTAATACTTAATCGTATCACTTAGACAAGACTAACAATTTTCTTACAAACATAAGTGTTAATTATTCTACCAGCATTGGAATCCCCGGGGCAATGATGCTAAGCTGTGGCAGTTGAAACAAGGACTGGCCAATAAGCAAGAGACTCTGATACCATTTTCTTACAAACAGAAGTGTTAATTATTCTACATGCAATGAGAAAAGGGGAAAATATACACTTTGAATTAGATAACAATATAGTAGTAAGCAGAACAATATAGAATGAGCATTCTGATGCAATCTTGAGAATGCAGGTAGTTACATTGTAATTTTAGGGTCTAAATTCTCCACAGCAATCAAAATATTCCATGAACAACCTGAAAAGTCAAATAAAACTTTCTGCAGTTTTGGAGTATTGATCAGAACCTAAACATCATAGTTACACCAAGTCCTTTGTTCGGAAAAATTTGCATATAAATTGGAAGAATTAGGATAAGAGATTCTAACTTGACCTAAAATCCAAAAGTTCTACCACCAAATTGAAATCCAGAGTCTAAAAAATAAACAAAATAGATTGACCTAATACACAGTAAACATATAGAATAATAAAACACAAACGATAGAATGGGAGAGAGAGACAAAGGCGTACCGTGAGAAGGAGAGTTGCAAAGATGGCGACGAACTGGTGTCTGTTGTGATGCCGAGAGAGAGAGAGAGAGAGAGAGAGCTACTGGTGTGCCGCTCTATCAACTTAATTTTGGGGGAAAACTAGGTGGGGCAAATTTTATGGCAAACCTATACATGTTTTGGAAATATTGGGAATTTTGGGGGAAAACCTATACATGTGGAGGAAAAATTGGGGAAAACTATGTGCGCGAGAGAGGAACGCGGGAGAATGAAATCAGATGATTCAGGAAATTTTTTTACTAATATACTGAGACCACTTTAATTTTGAACCGGAGAAAGGAATTTAGTACAGGGTTTGCACTAGTGTCCCAATTACACTAGTATTTGGGTAGGCTACTACAAATATGCTCATACTTTATATGGAAAAAGATGCTAAATCTCCCACCTATTACTTACCCAATTCTTTTATGAAAAAAAAAACTGGGTGCTGCCAACTCCCGATGCACATCACTCAAATATGTTGTACTTGTGATCTGAAAGTTTCATTTATAACATCTGAATAACTGGGTGCTACCAACTCCCGATGCACATCACCCAAATAATGCTTTTAAGAATGCATAAACTACTTTTCTAATGACAAAATTAAGTGGAAGTAACAAATAACTGCTTTTAACTACTTGTAATTGTGTTCTACTGATCAAAAGTTTCACAGAGAGCTATATATACGTGATTGGACATCTAGACAAGCAATAAAAAGGCCCCATCAAGCAAGAAAGAAAATAAGTGCTTGCCATTAAGCAAGAATGCATATATTGAATTCAATACTTACTTAGGATTGTCAGAGATTATTTTTTATGAGAGCAAGAATAGTATGCAGCCTTATGCAAATTTATCAGACACTCTGCTTACGAATAGATGATGTTTTATTATATAGAATCATACAGGAATGTGAGAGATGTATATTAGCAAATCAAGTGACAATACTCAACCAAGATCACATGATACTCATTAGCTAGTAAACAACTCATATATACAACATGCAACCCAAAGTTCATAACAGTCAAATCCCATCAAAGTCTTATTGAATTCTTAATTGTAAGTTGTTACCCTATTTACTTAGTGAAGCTTGTCGAAAATATTCACTTTGGTCTTTGCTATAACTTTCAAGTGAGACTTTCACATATAGTGTGGGCCCATCAATATATAGTTTGGATTGACTACCCAGTGCACAGAGGTTAGTATAGTGGCCAATGAAAGACATGAATCCACAAAGTAGACCTCTTCACCTCAGAGCCACCCCCAGCTCCTACATCCCATCTATCCTTTCGAATTCATCAAGTCGCTAGCTAGTACACTGTGCTCTACTTAATTCTACCTTCTGTCCCATCTCAGGAATAGGTTGCTCTTACGGGAACTACAGTTAGAAGGAATACAATTTGGAACGGACATTTCCTGAGTGAGACAAAGTAGAGACGGATCTCACTGATGGATAAACTTCATATGCAGAGTTATTTAGTTCATAGTTTTTCTCTTTTTCTATCACTTTATCTTCTCCTTCTTTGATGTTTTGAAACAAGCATAATCAGTAAGCTACTACTACTGGAAATTACATAGAAACTGAAAATCAAAATTTATGTGTTTCAAAAAATCTATAATTTACAGGAACGTAACATTTTAGGTTTAAAATTTTTAAATATTATGAAAATTGGCAAACAAAGAATTAGTTTAAAAATTTAATCGGGTAATTTGACAGAGGTTTAATCAAAGTTTTGTAGCATTTCTCATTCAATTCCCTCAAAAGTTATGTTTCAGTAAATTATAGATTTTTCAAATAAGAACAATAAATTAGATAGATATCTACATAGTCTACCAAGTATAAATAACATAAGGTTTTTAACCAAAATGTCCTTATTGAAATCTAGCTGCTACGTCAGTCCTTTTTGGTTCGTGCTCAATCTAGCAGGTGATAAAAACTGGGTTGGTCGTCTCCGTTAAAGCTGAATCTACTTAAGGGCAGTCTATCATTTATTCTTTAATACTTGCAAATTTATAATTTCAATGATTGATATCTCCAATCTCAAACACAAAGGCCAGACAACACACTAGCATATTTCTCAAGTGAGCTTATTGTATGTATACACTTCTGCTAGTAGTAGTCAAAAAAATTACGAAATACACACTAATACTTTATAAGAAAATGAGAAACCGACTAACCTTGGCAGTGTGCACACGAGATTAATTTGGGAATCGCGAGAATTGTTCCTCTGTAATTTCAGAAAATAAACAATTAGTTAGAAATTAGGGCACAATCAGGGAAAGAGAGAGAAAGATAGAAAGAAAGAGTACCAAAGGAATTCCCGATCCGACGTAGCAAAGAGACGACGAGAGAGACGAAGTAGCATCTAAAAATTAAAAGTTTAATTTGGGAATAGTTAAAATTAAGGAAGGAGAGAGATATAAAGCAAGAGAATGAGAGAGCAACCAAAGGAATTTTCCTTAGCAGCCATTGGAAAGCAATTTCACGAAGAAAGAGAAGGAGCCCTAGCACCAAAAATCGCAATAAGAGAGAGGAAGTGGCGGCTATTTTGTGATGGTAAATCGCGGGAAACTGAAATTTGTGGGAGGAAAATTTTGGGGATATAGATGGTATTAGGAAAGTTTATAATTGGAATCCTAGTCTATAAACATTTAGGACGGGTAAAATTTAACGGTCCTAAAAATATATTATTTGGGAGGGGGAGTGGTAAAGTGTGCCAAAAACCAACTATTTGGCACTGCCAATGCTACCTTCTCAAATATTGGTATTTGGGACGGTTTTTTGACCCTGCCAAATAAAGGGGGTCACAAAAAGCAGTTTTTCTTGTAGTGATTGTACCGGTGCGTGTATTATTTTAAAAGGAGAATTAATACATGACCTTTATATATGAGCATGCATGGTAGATGCATTTTGTTAAAAGAAAAGACATGGTTTACAAGGGTAATAAAAATGTCTAACGGAAATAGTTGTATTTGAGTATGAACATGCTTATATGCATTAGTAAGCAATGTAAGTTGTTTGAAGTATAGCATGATAAAATCTTGATTCTCATGCCTTATGAATATGCCATGATTACGCTGTTGCATGATTATGTGAGACTGTAGTAAAGGATGCTTAAGATTTTTCTCATAGCCCTTCGCATCCTTGGTAACGAAAGTTTTGAAATCCAATTTAGCTACCCTAAATTGGTGAACAAAAGAGGTTCGTTGGTGGACTAGGATTGGTAGTAAGCAGGTTAGAAATTGACTAAACCTCTTACCAGAAGAAAAGGAAAATAAATGGAATAAATTTTCACATGATGCTCTTATGTGCATTGTCTATGATTTGGAAGTTGCGAGCATGACTTGCATGATCCTGAATGTTAACTTATTTGTTTAGAAGTGTGTTGTGGAACACTCTTCCTTAAATTGTGAATTGCTCTATCGGCCATTTTTACCTCTCATGATTTAGAATTCTTGTATTTATATCTCATGTTGTAGCTCCGAAGCAAATAGTTTCGGGAGACTTATGTTTATAAAGTCCTTGAATACGCTCCGATGATATATTTGGAATTCACATGCTTAATTAATTAGTTATGGAATTTGTGAGTGCTATGCGACTCAAGTATGAGTCAAGATATTTTCAACCTAAAGTGCTTGGTATTATGGTTATTGAAAATTTTCGAACTTGTGTATGTGGGATTTTTGGTAGTTTGGTTTTTGCCTCCTTGGTTGATTTTAAGATAGTAGACTGGAGACCGAGTCTAGGTTTATGGTTTGGGGATAAGGAGAATGCGAGTTCACAATGAACAAAGATGGGTTTTCGACTTTCAAGAGTAAAGTTTGTGTTCCTTCGGTTGATGATGTGAAGCGACAAATAACGGTTATGTGTCGAGGTGTCTAGCTTGTCGACAGGTGAAGGCGGAACACCAAAGACTCGGGGTTGTTACAACCGTTGGATATTCCCGATGGAATGGGAACATGTTACGATAGATTTTGTTTCGGGTTTCCGTGCAAAGGTTTTGATGCCGTTTGGGTTGTTGTTGATCGACTCACGAAGTCGGCTCATTTTATTCCGGTTGCGATGACCTATTCATTGAGTCAGTTAGCGGCATTGTATGTGCAGAAATTGTTAGATGCACGGGGTTCCAGATTAGTATTGTTTCGCATCGGATCCGAGATTTACATCGAGGTTTTGGCGAGGCTTTGCAAGAAGCTATGGGGACCAAGTGAATTTTAGCACAACTTTTCACCCTCAATGACCGGACGGGAGAGAACAATTCGAATACTTGAGGATATGTTACGGGTTTGAATGATTGATTTTAAAGGGAGTTGGGATACACACCTTCCTTTGGCGAGTTTGCGCGTACAACAATAGTTACCAATCGAGATTTGGAGTTTCTGTAGGAGATCTGTTTTCCTAAGGTATCGCCTAGAAGGGGTACCAAGAGATTTGGAAAGAAAGGGAAATTATCACCGAGGTTCGTTGGACTTTTGAGATTCTTGAGCGAGTTGGGAGTTTGGCTTATAGGGTGGCTTTACTGCCTTTGTCGAAATCCATAATGTGTTTCATGTGTCATGCTACGGAAAATATCTTAAGGATGATTCCCATGTTCTTGAATATGAGGAGATTACTTTGGGACTTGTCTTATGTTGAGCAGCCGGTGAAGATACTTGACACGAAAGAGCAAGTTTTGAGGAGTAAGAGAATTCCATTGGTGAAAGTCCTTTGGAAGAATCACGAGATCGAGGAAGCAACTTGGGAGACCGAGTTGGAGATGCGAGAGAAATATCCTCATTTGTTTGATGACCACGGTAAGAATTTAGGGGCTAAATTCCTTAAAGTAGGGGAGAATGTAAAACCCTAGAATGTTGCTTGCTTGTGTTATGCATGAATTCATACTTTTATAATCATCATAAATATGTTCATTTAGCTCCCGTATATGTTTAGAGTCAATAGCATGATCGTTGACGTCGTTTGAGATGCTTGTATGCACTTTTCTTTCGCGAGATGCTTTGAATCGCGGGTTTGAGATTTGTGTTGTAACTTCATGGATAATTGTTAGAGGGCATTTAAAACATCATTAACATGCCTTGGATGTTGGTTAGATGCTAGTTGCATCGTCGGTTTGGTTGCTAGTTTGATTCTAGCGATAACCCTTCTCAGTTTGACTTTTTCGGTTGTCGTTCGGGAGAGTTCTGCCTGAGTTCTGGGCCATGTTTTGATGAGGTTTGAGACTTGATTCCTTTGGTTATAGATTGGAGGCCATTAATAGGGTCTTCTTCTTCCCCATTCTACCTACAAGTTTGAAGAAAGAGTTGAGGAGAAGACAATCTCCAAGAATCCGAAAATTGCAGTTTGTAGGGCTGAGTTTTGTAAGTTCCTACCTTTCTTCTTCTTCTTTTTAGGCTCCATTGACCCTAGGGAAACAACCAATTGTGCTATTTGAGGTCAATGGAAGCCATGGTTAGGGTTTATAGAAGATGTATGAACCCTAGGATTTCAAATTCATGATAGAACTTGATTGGCCTATGTGAGACCATGATTATGTGAAATTCATGTTCTAACTAGCCTATTGAACTTGATTATGTTGATTGTCCATGAGTATTGATGTGGATTTGGTTGAGATACTTGGAGGGTGCTTTGCCCTAATTTTGTTCTAGCTTGCAAATAGATGATGTGAGCTTGATTACTATGTTTTATATGCTTAATAGAGTATATTAAACTTTGCTATATGAATCGGTTATGTGTATTGAGCTTAAATGACAAAGATGCTTGGAAGGGGATTTTCCCCAAATTGTGATTTGGCTTGTTAAACATGGTTGTAAGCCTAGTTATTGAATTATACATGTTTAAGAGAGTATATTAAACCATGTTGTATAATTTAATCATGATTTGAAGATTATGATTGGTATGGTGACTTGAATGAATTTATGCACAAGATGGCCAATTTATTCTAAGTTGCATTGTTAAAGTAAATTGTGGGGTTTATGATAGTTTATTGAATATTGGGATTATGGTTTTGCTTTAGCGATTATGAACTTATGGGAATGATGAAGCCTAAGCTTCTATTCCTTGAATTTTCGAAAACTTAGATTGAACTCAACGGAGTTAACCTTTGGGTTAGAATGAATCCTAGGAACTATAATCTTAAGTCCCTACGGAATTTTGGGTAGAATTCATGGAGGTTGAGCCTCCAAGAAGTTTAAGGTGTGTGAAGCACACTTGATTATGAGAACTTATATGATTCTCGGTTGTGATGTTTATGCTAGTTGTGGATGAAATGCATGACTAGTTTGATAGTAGAGTGTTTACCTACTTGTTTTGAGCATATGAGTATATATTACTTGTGCTTGGGTTTTGAGTCCAGCTGGAGTCGGTTTGGTTGAGTTTTGGTGGGACGATACATCGTCTTCACGAATTGTGAGATTCGTGATCGCGATGAATCGCCGTCTTGGGTTTGCACACCCCTCCATCGATGGCCACGGTGGGAAGTAGTTTATCTTAGTTGTAGTAATACACATGACTTTGATAACTATGGAACTCGGCGGAGAGCGTCTCGGGACGTCGATATCTACGAGAGGGATATCGAGGCACATAAAGGTTTTGCAGCGTGGTTTTGCGGGAGGAGCGCACGCTGGAGGAATTGAATGTAATGGTATCATATCCCTTATATGAATTGTTTCACAAGTGCTTATGTGAATAATGTGCTTGGTGATTTGGATATGATATGATGGTTGTTTCGGTTTTATAAATGTTATACTTTATAGATAACATGTTGTTTAAGGTTGTTAAGCATGAATGCTTAAACATGAAAATCATTTGAATGATGGTTAAGCCAAAAGCATGGATCATTGTTGTTAAGTTTATATGCCTTGACATGTAAATCATCGAGAAGGCTATGTTATATCAATAACAAGAATTATGATCGTTAAGCATATAAATGCCTTGACATGGATTTTAATGAGATGTTATACTACAATGATAACATGTTTTGTTAATGTTGAGCATGGATGCCATAACATGAATTTATATAAGGTTATTTCATGGCGATAGCATGATGTATTTTATGATTGAGCATTATGCC
>CM028383.1:900732-938451 GCA_013146195.2 Codonopsis lanceolata
GGTCGTGCGTGGTTAATTGGTGTTATGTTAGCATGTTAAATTGCTAGTTAAATATTATGTTTGTACTCCCGGTTTTTTTTTAGCCGTTGAGTTGTTAGACTAGAGTCTTAGACTTAGTTAATGTTGTTCCGCCGTAGCTTCGCCGATGACTTGGTTTATTTTATGCTATATATTGAATTGCATAATGGAGTTTGTTCTACGTGCCCTGTTGCGCACAAGTCGAATTTTTGGACCGAGAGATTAACTATCTCTTTGGTTGTTTTAGTTTGAGTGTTAGCTCTGGGCGCCACTGCTTATTTTATTTCGCCCGCATGTTTTGAGTTGTCGGTGTATCGCCGTTATGGCCCTACCCATTATTTGCTACTTGTTTGTTGTTATTTGTTTTCTTGGCGGCACGACCTGGGATTTCGCTTGGGATCCGGTCGGGTCGCACGCTGGTATCGTAGCTATGATTATAAATTTAGCTTTCAGTCGATAGGTTCCTTGGCTTGGGGGTTGGTTTTGTGTGATTTATTATATCTTAACGTCGAGAGTTATAGCATGTTAAGATGTTTGAACTAGAATAGAGGTTAGCACTAGTAGAGGTGCCAATGTTGATATATATAAGATGGTACTAGTAATGTCAATGATTGAGAATCCACCGGAGAATTGGTGGCAAATATGATGATATTGTGAATTAATATTTAAGTGAAGACCACAGTAGTTAATGCATGGAGTAGCACAACTTAGTACCGATGAGACTAGGAAGACTCCATAAATTGTGAAAGAGTTAAGGATTAAGGATGGGTATTACGTGCAATTTATCCCGATACAACTTATGGATTTTCGAGAGGTCGTGGACCTATTTATGAGAAAAAGTTAAATATTATGAACGCACCCGAGAGAGGACCTCAGTGGAATATTAAGGTTGCAATGATGTGGTTAGAGGACGCTTAGTACCTCCCGAACAGTATAGGCAAATCCGTAGATTAATAAGCGGAGTGATGCTTTTACCTAAAATCATAGATGAAAAGGTGATAATTTGTTATATAAATTTCGTTTGAGAAATGGGACACCGAGTGTAGGTGTTGAAACAATATAGACAAGTGTTTAGTTGATGGTGGTGATCACATTAGAATGGATTGCCTTAAATTGAGGATTAATGACTCTAAGAGCGCTAATAAGCAGTCTAGTGACCCTTAGTGAAATGGTTATAGACGAGCTAGGTTTGAGGTTGTATGCGTGCGTGGCGGTTGGCCATTGGAGTTTTGAGACCTACCTTGGATAGGAGGTAATTCAAGATACGGATATTATGGTTGCTATTATCGCTGTTATGAGTGCACGTTGTATCGGTATCTCATACGCATTGATACATACATTGCATTGTGTGTTGAGGATTAATTATTTTTGTTTCCTCGATTTATGGTTATTATTGAGGAGGATGTCCCGGTATGGGATTGGTTTACGGTTTTGGTTGAAATTTTGACTCGTCGGTAGACAGTCGATTGCAGTAAGGTAATACGGTTATGTAAGCCTATATGGATGGCGATGTTATACATATGTGAATATTGAATATGTGATAATGCTACTAGTGGTAAATACTAGTGGTGCGTTAAATTTGTATGCCCTATAGAGATATGTGTACAAGAAAATAATTGTACTTTGTTGTGTGATTTTATGCGAGTAGGACGCGCTTGAATTGCACGATCGATACTTAGTGGTTTTGAGATGGATTACGGTTATTACGAGTAAGTATACCGTTAAATCGCGACTAATAGGGTGTCGTTGCCGCGCGAGAGTATTTCGTGTGTGTTTTAACGAATACGAGATTTTGGACTAAGGTAATGAAGGACTTCACAGAGTTTTGACGGTTGTGAGTACTAGAGTGAATGATACCTCTTTACTCTTGAGTTACTACGGAAGTATTGTTAGGCGAGTATAGTGAATATACGAACCTTGCTATTTGTTAGAGTTGCCCTTGTTTAGAAAATTATCACGAGGGAATTCTTATGCGCATTCTTCTCGGTTTTGTGATATAAACATGTACGAATAGTTTCGAAATCTCATGCGCTATATTAGCCGTTTGATTAACCGATATGCGTGATTATGAGTTACATGAGTTTTATGCATTATATGAATAGCGGAAATTACATAGAGTATATGAGAAGATGTATGATGATACTTGGTTATTTTATATCATATTTGCATGATATACATGTGTACATGCGACACTGTTAATGATATGAATTTTATCATGTCGTTGATGATTTAAAATTATGAGTAAGATATATTTGTGATTATGAAGTATAGAAATAACTTGTACCGGTGCGTGTGTTATTTTTAAAGGAGAATTAATATATGATCTTTATACGCGAACATGCATGGTAAACGCATTTTGTTAAAAAAGAAAAGACATGGTTTATAAGAGTAATGAATATGTCTAACGGAAATAGTTGTATTTGAGTATGAACATGCTTATATGCATTAGTAAGCAATGTAATTTGTTTAAAGTATAGCATGATAAAATCTTGATTCTCATGCCTTATGGATATGCCATGATTACACTGTTGCATGATTATGTGAGAGATAGTAAAGGATGCTTAAGATTTTTCTCATAACCCTTCGCATCCTTGTAACGAAGTTTTGAAATCCAATTTAGCCGGTACCCTAAATTGGTGATCAAAAGAGGTTCGTTGGTGGACTAGGATTGGTAGTAAGCAGGTTAGAAATTGACTAAACCTCTTACCAGAAGAAAAGAAAAATAAATGGAATAATTTTCACATGATGCTCTTATGTGCATTGTCTATGATTTGGAAGTTGCGAGCATGATCCTGAATGTTAACTTATTTGTTTAGAAGTGTGTTTTGGAACACTCTTCCTTAAATTGTGAATTGCTCTATCGGCCATTTTTACCTCTCATGACTTTGAATTCTTGTATTTATATTTCATGTTGTAGCTCCGAAGCAAATAGTTTCGGGAGACTTATGTTTATAAAGTCCTTGAATACGCTCCGAGGATATATTTGGAATTCACATGCTTAATTAATTAGTCATGGAATTTATGAGTGCTTTGCGACTCAAGTATGAGTCACGATATTTTCAACCTAAAGTGCTTGGTATTATGGTTATTGAAAATTTTTGAACTTGTGAATGTGGGATTTTTGGTAGTTTGGGTTTTACCTCCTTGGTTGATTTGTAAGATAGTAGACTCGGAGACTGAGTCTAGGTTTGTGGTTCGAGTGGGGATAAGGAGTACGAGTTCACGATGAACCAAGATGGATTTTTCGACTTTCAAGAGTAAAGTTTGTGTTCCTTCAGTTGATGATGTGCCCCGGGACAAATAGTTTCGGTAACTGAATGTTTATGGTATGCTTAAACTTGTTATCTTTTAAACTTTGGGGTTTGTGTACAAGATTGGTTAGTACTGCTCATATGTGTTTTCGCGACTCGAATATGAGTCATAATATTTCCAATCTAAAGAGGTTTTGAAACCCGAGTTTGGGATCACGGTAGTTTGATCCTCATATACCTGGTTTGGTTATTGTGATGGTAGACTCGGAGACTGAGTCTAGGTTTATGGTTTTGAGCATCGAGTGTTTACTCAGGATTGTGAGACACCGTAGTGGTGTCTGGGTATTCCATGTTGAGGTGATGACCTAGCATTGGTTTGAGATACAGTCTAGAATTCGGGACGAATTCTTTTAAGGGGGAGAGGATGTAAGATCCCGATTCCCGGTTAGCTTGAATTGCGTGCAATGCTCGCATCTCTTCTTCGGTTGATCGCTTGTTTGGTTGTGAGAGAGTCTAAATGTGTATGAGTGACCACATTAAGACTAAAACACTTTTAGGAGATGTCATTTAGTGGTTGACTTGTTAAAGTCAAAAGTCGTAACCCGACGATAGTCGAAATGCGACGCGATTGAGAGTTTATGGTTTTGTGTTTCTCGACCTCAATTTGGTCCCGATCTTTACATGATGATTAAATAACATGTTTAGATGTGTTAGACTTCTAATTGGATGTATTCCATAAGTCTCGTGAAGTTTTGACGCCTCGAGAATAGCAATTCTCCTTATCGCGTAGTTTGAGATGGAGCCGGGCGAACGTCTCGTCTTTCGGGAGCCTATCTCCCCTATCTGTTGTTCATCATCTGAGAGGCATTTAGGCCTATTTTGTAGCCCTAATAAGTGTTTACAATCATGGGTTATTACCCGTCGGTTTGTGGTTTCATTCGACGTTTAGATAGCAAGTTGTTACGCTGCCGGTTTTGCCCTGTAAAACCCTAAAATGTTGCTTGATTGTTCTATGCATGAATTCATACATTGATAATCATCATAAACATGTTCATTTAGCTCCCGTATATGTTTAAAGTCAATAGCATGATCGTTGACGTCGTTTGAGATGCATGTATGCACTTTTCTTTCGCGAGATGCCTTGAATCTCGGGTTTAAGATTTATGTTGTAACCTCATGGATAATTGTTAGAGGGCATTTAAAACATCATTAACATGCCTTGGATGTTGGTTAGATGATGGTTGCATCGTCGGTTTGGTTGCTAGTTTGATTCTAGCGAAAACCCTTTTCAGTTTGACTTTTCCGGTCGTCGTTCGGGTGAGTTCTGCCTGAGTTCTTGGCCATGTTTTGTTGGGGTTTTGAGACTTGATTCCTTTAGTTATAGATTGGAGGACATTAAGGTTGAATTGTAGACCATTTTTGGCTTGGAAGGACCCGAGAACGCACGCGGGAGAGTCCGGGATCGAGCAGGGAAGCAACAAAGGCCGGGAAAGAGAGTGCAGGAGGGATGCGCTCGCATCCTCCTTGTGTGATGCGACCGCAAGGGTCATGTTACAAAGATTACGGATTTTTAATCCCTTTTCCATTCTCGTCCAAGTTTGACCCATTAAACCTAATCTAAACCCATTCTAACCTCACTTAATTAGCCTAACACTAATCCTAAACACCTATTAGGAGATTAGGGGGTAATTAGTGACTTAATTAGGGGATCTAATCCCTCATATTTAAACCCAACAGCCGCACACTTCTATCAGTCGGCCAAGGCAGAATTCGACCCTTTCCTTCTTGCGATTTCTAAGAGCACTCAAGGAGGCTTGGAAGAGAGCTTGAGAGGTGGTGATTCTAGGGCTTGGAAGGGCTGATCTTGGAGGCCATTAATGGAGTCTTCTTCTTCCCCATTCTACCTACAAACTTGAAGAAAGAGATGAAGAGAAGACATCATCTCTAGGGCACGAATTTGCTGCATTGTTAGGGCTAAGATTTTGTAAGTTTCTACCTTTCTTCCCCTTCTTTTTAGGCTCCATTGACCCTAGGGAATCAACCATGTGTGCTATGTGGGTCAATGGAAGCCATTGTTAGGGTTTCTAGAAATGTATGAACCCTAGGATTTCAAGTTTATGTTAGAGCTTGATTGGCCTATGTGAGACCATGCCTATGTGAAATTCATGTTCTAAATTGCCTATTGAACTTGATTATGTTGATTTTTCATGAAGATTGATGTTGGTTTGGTTGAGATTCTTGGAGGGTGTCTTGCCCTAATTTTGTTTTAGCTTGCAAATTAATGATGTAAGCTTGATTAATGTGTTCTATATGCTTAATAGAGTATATTAAACTTTGCTATATGAATTGATTATGAGTATTGAGCTTGGATGACAAAGATGCTTGGAAGGGGATTTTCCCCAAATTGTATTTGGCTTGTTAAAGATGATGGTAAGCCTAATTAGCATGTTATACATGTTTAGTGGAATTTATTGAACTTAGTTGTGTTGATTATCCATGAGTATTGAAATTGGTTTGGTTGAGATGCTTGGAGGGTGATTTGCCCTAATTTGGTTTTAGCTTGCAATCTAATGATGTTAGCTTGATTAATATGTTTTACAAGCTTAATAGAACATATTAAACCATGATGTGAATTTTAAATCATGAATTGAACGTTATGATTGGTATGATGACTTGGATGATATTATGCACAAGATGGCTAAATTATTCTAAGTTGCATTGTTAATTAGTTTGTTGGGTTTATATGAGTATATTGAACATTGGGATTGTGGTTTTGGGCGATAGTTATGAACATAGGGGTTGATGAAGCCTAAGCTTCTAATCCTTGAATTTTCGAAAACTTAGATTGAACTCAACGGAGTTAACCTTTGGGTTAGTATGAATCCTAGAACTATAATTTTAAGTCCTACGGAATTTTGGGTAGAATTCATGGAGGTCGAGCCTCCAAGAAGTTTTGAAGTGTGTGAAGCACACTTGATTATGAGAGCTTATATGATTCTCGGTTGTGATGTTTATGCTAGTTGTGGATGAATTGCATGACTAGTTTGATAGTAGAGTGTTTACCTACTTGTTTTGAGCATATGAGTATATATTACTTGTGCTTGGGTTTTGAGTCCACTGAGTCGGTTTGGTTGAGTTTTTGGACGATACATCGCCTTCACGAATTGTGAGATTCGTGATCGCGATGGATCGCCGTGTCGGGTTTGCACACACCCTCCATCGATGGCCACGGTGGGGAAGTAGTTTATCTTAGTTGTAGTAATACACATGACTTTGATAACTATGGAACTCGAGCGGAGATCGTCTCGGGGACGCCGATATCTACGAGAGGGATATCGAGGGCACATAAAGGTTTTGCACGCAGTTTTTGCGGGAGCGACACGCGGAGGAATTTGGGTAATGGTATCATATCCCTTATACATGAATTGTTTCACAAGTGCTTAAGTGAATAACGTGCTTGGTGAATTGGATATGATATGATGTTTGTTTTGGTTTCTTACATGTTATACTTAATAGATAACATATTGATTAATGTTGTTAAGCATGTATGCTATCACATGAGTATTATTGGAATGTGGTTTTATGCCAAAGGTATAGATCATTATGGTTAAGTTTATATGCCTTGGCATGAATATTATGAGAAGGTTATGTTATAACAATAACATGAATTACCGTTGTTATGTTATTATGCTTTATCATGAATATTATTCGGATATGGCATTATGTTAAAAGCAGGAATTATTGTTGTTAAGTTTATATGCCTTGACATGTAAATCATCTAAGGCTATGTTATATCAATAACAAGAATTATGATCGTTAAGCATATAAATGCCTTGACATGGGTTTTAATGAAATGTTATACTACAATGATAACATGTTTTATTTATGTTGAGCATGGATGCCATAACATGATTTTTATATAAGGTTATTTCATGACGATAGCATGATGTGAATTATGATTGAGTATTATGCCATGATAGGAAGTTACGGTTAGTAACTTACTAAGTCATTGTGACTTACTTTTATTTGTTGGTTGTGATTCCCTAGATCCGAGTCGCCGAGTGGATCCAAGTAAATCGAGGAAGGTTACGTTGGCAAGGAATTCCTTTGGAAAGGTTGCTACTTAGTTGTTGGCTTTGTTTTTGGTGAGGTCGTTGGGAAGATGAAGTTATGTAAACTTCATGATTGGGTAGCAAACCTTGATGTATTTGTAATGTTGTAATTATGTGGTTAGCCTATTCTTTTGGTAGCCAACCGGTGGTGGTTGTGCTTGTTATATGTTAGTAGTTAAACTTTCATATATTTTCTGGTTGTTAGTACATATAACCGTTAGTACTTATTTTGTTGGCGACGGTTTTAGTCGTGCGTGGTTAATTGGTGTTATGTTAGCATGTTAAATTGCTAGTTAAATATTATGTTTGTACTCCAAGCATGTTTTTTTTAGCCGTTGAGTTGTTAGACTAGAGTCTTAGACTTAGTGTAATGTTGGGTTCCCGTAGCCGCCGATGACTTGGTTTATTTTATGCTATATATTGAATTGCATAACGGGGAGTTTGTTCTACGTGCCCAATGTTGCACGCGAGTCGAATTTTTGGACCGAGAGATTAACTATCTCTTTGGTTGTTTTAGTTTGAGCTTGTTAGCTCGGGCGCCACCGTTGTTTTATTTTATTTCGCTTCGCATGTGTTTTGAGTTGTCGGTGTATCGCCGTTATGGCCCTACCCATTATTTGCTACTTGTTTGTTGTTATTTGTTTTCTTGGCGGCACGACCTTGGGATTTCGTCTTGGGATCCGGGTCGGCTTCTCCTGAAAGACTTGGAGTTACATAGATTCGAGCAATTCTTTAAGTGTTCGATTGATTACATGCGGTTGTCGCTCTTGATCCTTCAATGGCGTATTTAAAGCAGTGTGCACTTCAAAAGATCCGTTGGAGAAGACGAAGACTTCAACGACTCTTTTTCATAAATGCATTAAATGCATGGGGTTTGTCAGGATTTCGCCTTCAGATAACTAGAGAGATAATCATTTCGAGATCTTCAAAAAAAGGTGGGCGATATGGTGTCGAATCTCGAGAGATGAAGCGAAAAGTAGGGACAGATGCTTTCGCTTTATACGGGAGAAAAGTATTCATGCTTTTCGAAGAAAGTTGCTTTCGGCTTGACATGTCGAGAAAAAGACTTGGATTAATTCAAATATCAAATGAGAATAAGTTTGAATTAATCCAGCTAGCTTTGATCTGGAGAGGACACGTGAAGCGGCATCATTTGGACACGAGGTCTCACCGATCTTAAGCGGCGGTCTTAGGTGAAGCAGAGAAGTGGTCTTCAGATATTCCCGAAAAGGTCCTACAAAAACTATACAAGGCAAAGTTCTATACGCGGTTGCCACGCTAATCGATACTGATTAGCCACTGAAATATAAAACTAAAGTAATGTACTGATCAGATATAAATTTAACATAAGAATCAACAGCACCCTCCAAGTATCTCAATCAAACCATCAACAATACTCATGGATAATCGACATACCCAAATTCAATAGACTCCAATAAACATGTATAACACAATAACTAGGCTTACCATCATGTTTAACAAGCCAAACACAATTTGGGGAAAATCCCCTTCCAAGTATCTTTGTCATTCAAGCTCAATACATATGAACAATTCATATAGCAAAGTTTAATAGACTAATTGGCATATGAATTCCATATAAAACAAGTCTCACATAGGTTCATCCATCTCTAACAAGAATTTGAAACCTAGGGTTCATGCATCATCTATAAACCCTAACAATGGCTTCCATTGACCTCAAATAGCACAATTGGTTGTTTCCCTAGGGTCAATGGAGCCTAAAAATCAAAGGAAGAGAGGTAGAAACTTACACAAATCAGCCCTCTCAAAACAGATTTTCGGATTCTTGGAGATGGGTGTTGTTCTCTTCAACCAACTCTTCAAATTCAAGGTGTAGCTTGGGGGAAGAAGACCTATACCAAAGGCCACCAAGGAGGGACCCTTCAAGAGCCCTAGAACCTTCTCTCTCAAGCTCTCTCTCAAGTTTTCTGTTGGATGTTTGCAGAAAACGAAAATGGAAGGGCTGTTAGAATGAGAGAGAAATCAGATTTGGGGTTTAAATAGGAGGGATTAAATCCTCTAATCAATCCACTAATCAACCCCTAATAACTCTAATAGGTGTTTAGGACATGTTTAGGCTAAGTAGGAGGGTTAAGGTGTGGTTTAAAATGGGTTAAATGGGTCAAAAATTCGAACAGTGCAGAAAAGGGAGCAAAATCCCGTAATCTGAGATCAGGGACCAATGCGGTCGCATGGTCTTCATACCATGCGAGCGCTTCACTTGTTTCTTCAGCATTCCAAGTTTTCTCGCTTCCTCGCTCGGTCCCGGCCTCTCCCGCATGCATTCTCGAGTCCTTCCAAGCCAAAATTGGTCTACAATTCAACCTTAATGTCCTCCAATCTATAACCAAAGGAATCAAGTATCAAACCTCATCAAAACAAGGCCAAGAACTCGAGGCGAGTAACTCGCTCGAACGACGACCGAAAGGTCAAAGCGAAAAGGGTTTTCGCTAGAATCAAACTAGCAACCAAACCGCGATGCATCCAACATCTAACCAATATCCAAGGCATGTAAATGATGTTTTAAATGCCCTCTAACAATTATCCATGAAGTTACAACATAAATCTCAAACCCGCGATTCAAAGCATCTCGCGAAAGAAAAGTGCATACATGCATCTCAAACGACGTCAACGCTCATGCTATTGACTCTAAACATATACGGGAGCTAAATAAACATGTGTATGATGATTATAAGTGTTTGAATCCATGCATAACACCATCAAGCAACATTTCAGGGTTTTACATTCTCCCTACTTTAAGGAATTTAGCCCCTAAATTCTTAGTAGTCATCAAACAAATGAGGATATTCCTCTCGCATCTCCAACTCGGTCTCCCAAGTTGCTTCTTCGATCTCATGATTCTTCCAAAGAACTTTCACCAACGGAATTCTTTTGCTCCTCAAAACTTGCTCTTTCGTGTCAAGTATCTTCACCACTCAACATAAGACAAGTCCTATTTGAAAAGAAATCTCCTCATACTCAAGAACATGGGAATCATCCTTAAGATATTTTCCGTAGCATAGACACATGAAACACATTATGGATTTTCGACAAAGACATGGTAAAGCCACCCATAAGCCAAACTCCCAACTCGCTCAAGAATCTCAAAGGTCCCGCGAACCTCGGTGATAATATCCCTTTCTTTCCAAATCTCTTGGTACCCTTCTAAGTGATACCTTAAGAAACACAAAGTCTCCAACCTCGAAATTCCAAATCTCTCCTTCCATTATCCGCATAATTTTCTCTGCCGACTTTGAGCGGTGAGCAATTTATATTAATTTCACACTCTCATCCGATCGCCAATCTCGAACCCCATAATCTTGCTTCTCCAACCTCGATGTAAACCTCGGATCCCGGTCTGAAACAATACTAACTGGAACCCTGTGCAATCTAACAATCTCCTGCACATATAATGCCGCTAACTGACTCAATGAATATGTCATCGCAATCGGAATAAAATGAGCCGACTTCGTGAGTCGATCAATACAACCCAAACGGCATCAAAACCTTTACTGCACGCTTAGAAACCCCGAAACAAAATCCATCGTAACATGTTCCCATTTCCACTCCGGAATATCCAACGGTTGTAACAACCCCGCAGGTCTTTGGTGTTCCGCCTTCACCTGCTGACAAGTTAGACACCTCGACACATAATCCGTTATTTGTCGCTTCACATCATCAACTGAAGGAACACAAACTTTACTCTTGAAAGTCGAAAACCCATCTTGGTTCATTGTGAACTCGTACTCCTTATCCCCACTCAAACCAAAAACCTAGACTCAGTCTCCGAGTCTACTATCTTACAAATCAACCAAGGAGGCAAAACCAAACTACCAATAACCCCACCTTCACAAGTTCAAAAATTTTCAATAACCATAATACCAATCACTTTAGGTTGAAAATATCGTGACTCATACTTGAGTCGCATAGCACTCATAAATTCCATGACTAATTAATTAAGCATGCGAATTCCAAATATATCATCGGAGCGTATTTAAGGACTTTATAAACATAAGTCTCCCGAAACTATTTGCTTCGGAGTTACAACATGAAATATAAATACAAGAATTCTAAATCATGAAAGGTAAAAAAAATGGCCGATAGAGTAATTCACAATTTAAGGAAGAGTGTTCCACAACACACTTCTAAAACAAATAAATTAACATTCTGGATCATGCAAGTCATACTCGCAACTTCCAAATCATAGACAATGCAATAAGAGTACATAACAACATCATGTGAAAATTTATTCCATTTATTTCCCTTTTCTTCTGGTAAGAGGTTTAGTCAATTTCTAACCTGCTTACTACCAATCCTAGTTCACCAACGAACCTCTTTTGATCACCAATTTAGGGTACCGGCTAAATTGGATTTCAAAAGCTTTCGTTGCAAGGATGCGAAGGGTTATGAGAAAAATCTTAAGCATCCCTTACTACAGTCTCACATAATCATGCAACAGTGTAATCATGGTATATTCATAAGGCATGAGAATCAAGATTTTATCATGCCATACTTTAAACAAATTACATTGCTTACTAATAAAGCATATATATTCTCCTTTTAAGCAGGTATAAGTTATGTCTATACTTCATTCAAATATATCTTACTCAAATTTTAAATCCTCAACGAAATGATAAAATTCCTATCATTAACAGTGTCGCATGTACACATGTATATCATGCAAATATGATATAAAATAACCAAGTATCATCATACATCTTCTCATATACTCCATGTAATTCCATTATTCATGTAATGCATAAAACTCATGTAACTCATAACCATGCATATCGGTTAATCAAACGGCTATTATAGCGCATGAGATTTCTAAACTATTCATACATGTCTATATCACAAAACCGAGAAGACGTACGCATAAAAATTCCTTCGTGATAATTTTCCAGACAAGGACAACTCTAACAAATAACAAGGTTCGTATATTCACTATACTCGCCTAACAAACTTCCGTAGTAACTCCAGAGTAAAGAGGTAACATTCACTCTAGTACTCACAACAGTCAAAACTCTGTAAAATCTTTCATTACCTTAGTCCAAAAATCTCGTATTCGGCAAAACACACACGAAATACTCTCGCGCGGCAACGACACCCCATTAATCGCGATTTAACGGTATACTTGCTCGTAATAACCGTAATCCATCTCAGAACCACTAAGTATAAATCGTGTGATTCAAGTGCATCCTACTCGCATAAAAATCACACAACAAAGTATAATTGTTTTACTGTACACATATCTCCATAGAACATACAAATTTAACACACCACTAGTATTTACCACTAGTAGCATTATCACATATTCAATATTCACATATGTATAATCATCGCCATCCATATAGGCTTACATAACCGTATTACTTTACTGCAATCGACTGTCTATCGACAATTCAAGATTCAACCCAAAACCATAAACCAATCCCATAACGGGACATCCTCCTCAATAATAACCATAAATCGAGGAAAACAAAAATAATTAAATCTCAACACACAATGCAATGTATGTATTAATGCGTATGAGTTACCGATACAACATGCACTCATAATAGCGATAATAGCAACCATATTATCCGTATAATGAATTACCTCCTATCCAAGGTAGGTCTCAAAACTCCGCAATGGCCAACCGCCACGTACGCATACAACCTCAAACCCTAGCTCGTCTATAACCATTTCACTAAGGGTCACTAGAATGCTTATTAGTGCTCTTAGAGTCATTAATCCTCAATTTAAGGCAATCCATTCTAATGTGATCACCACCATAACTAAACACTTGTCTATATTGCTCCAACACCTACACTTGGTGTCCTATTGCTCAACGAAATTCATACAACAATTTATCACCTCTTCATCTATGACTTTAGGTAAAAGCATCACTCCGCTTACTAGTCCACGGATTTGCCTACCAGGAGGTACTTAACATTTAACTTTTTCTCGTAAGTATAAACCACAGCCTCTAACTACATGAATAAATCACCTCATCCTTAATCCTTAACTCTCTCACAATTCATGGAGTCTTCCTAGTCTCACCCGGTACTAAGTACTCTTACCCTAATGAGCTAATTCTGTGAAAATCCATAAATATTGAATCACAATATCATAATATTTGCCACCAATTCTCCGGTGGATCCTCAATCATGGATACTACTAGTATCACCTTATACTTATCAACATTGGCACCTTTACTAGTGCTAACATCCATTCTAGTTCAAACATCTTAACATACTATACTCTCGACGTTAAGATATAACAAATCACACAAACCAACCCCCAAAGCCAAGGAACCTATCCCGGCTGAAAGCTAAATTTATAATCATAGCTCTGATACCAACTGTGACGACCCGACCCGGATCCCAAGACGAAATCCCAAGGTCGTGCCGTCGGAAAGCAAATAACAACAAACAAGTAACAAACAATGGGTAGGGCCATAACGGCGATACACCGACAACTCAAAACATACGCGGAAGCAAAATATAATATAACAGTGGCGCCCGAGCTAACAAGCTCAAACTAAAAACAACCAAAGAGATAGTTAATCTCTCGGCCCAAAAATTCGACTCGCGTGCCGCAACATTGGGCACGTAGAACAAACTCCCTGTTATGCAATTCAATATAGAGCATAAAATAAACCAAGTCATCGGCGAAGCTACAGCCGGAACCCAACATTACACTAAGTCTAAGACTCTAGTCTAACAACTCAACGGCTACAAACATGCCGGAGAACAAGCATAATACTTTAACTAGCAATGTAACATGCTAAACATATTCACCAATTTTACCAAGCGCGACTAATACAAGTCGGCTACCAATAATACATGTACTGAAATGATAAGTACCAACAACAAGTAAGCATCGGGAATCATAACCATAAATATACACCCAGCACGACTACTACTCGTCGGCTACCAAAAGAATAGGCTAAACAACATAATTACAAATATCACAATTCACATTTAGGTTGCTACCCCAACATGAAGTTTACATAACTTCATCTTTCCCAACGACCTCACCAAAACAAATAAACTATCTAAGTAGCAACCTTGCCAGAAATAATACTTGTCAATGCAATCTTCTTGATTTACTTGGATCCGCACGCTCGGCTCGGATCTAGGAAAACAACCAACAGATAAAAGTAAGTCACAAAGACTTAGTAAGTTACTAACCATAACTTCCTATCATGGCATAATGCTCAATCATAAATCACATCATGCTATCGTCATGAAATAACCTTATATAAAGTCATGCTATGGCATCCATGCTCAACATTAAATAACCATGTTATCATTATAGTATAACATCTCTCTAAAATCCATATCAAGGCATTTATATGCTCAACGATCATAACTCATGTTATCGGATATAACATAACCTTCCAATGACTTACATGTCAAGGCATATAAACTTAACAACAATAATTCCTCGCTTTTAACATAATGCCATATCCGAATGATATTCATGATAAAGCATATTAGCTTAACAACAGTAATTTATGTTATTATTGTTATAACATAGTCTTCCCATAATATTCATGTCAAGGCATACAAACTTTAACAATAATGATTTATACCTTTGGCATAAAACCACATTCCAATAATATTCATGTGATAGCATATATGCTTAACAACATTAATCAATATGTTATCTATTAAGTATAACATGTAAGAAACCAAAACAAACATCATATCATATCCAATTCACCAAGCACGTTATTCACTTAAGCACTTGTGAAACAATTCATATGTATAAGGGATATGATACCATTACCCAAATTCCTCCGTGTCGCTCCCGCAAAAACACGTGCAAAACCTTTATGTGCCCTCGATATCCCTCTCGTAGATATCGACGTCCCGAGACAGCCTCCGCCGAGTTCCATAGTTATCAAAGTCATGTGTATTACTACAACTAAGATAAACTACTTCCCCACCGTGGCCATCGATGGAGGGGTGTGTGCAAACCCGACGGCGATCCATCGCGATCACGAATCTCACAATTCGTGAAGACGATGTATCGTCCCACCAAAACTCAACAAACCGACTCATTTGGACTCAAAACCCAAGCACAAGTAATATATACTCATATGCTCAAAACAAGTAGGTAAACACTCTACCATCAAACTAGTCATGCATTTCATCCACAACTAGCATAAACATCACAACCGAGAATCATATAAGCTCTCATAATCAAGTGTGCTTCACACACTTCAAAACTTCTTGGAGGCTCGACCTCCATGAATTCTACCCAAAATTCCATAGGACTTAAAATTATAGTTCCTAGGATTCATACTAACCCAAAGGTTAACTCCGTTGAGTTCAATCTAAGTTTTCCGAAAATTCAAGGAATAGAAGCTTAGGCTTCATCATCCCCTATATTCATAACTATCGCCCGAAACCATAATCCCAATGTTCAATATACTCATATAAACCCAACAAATTACTTAACAAAGCAACTTAGAACAAATTAATCATCTTGTGCATAATTTCATCTAAGTCATCATACCAATCATAACCTTCAAATCATGATTAAAATTTACAACATGGTTTAATATAATCTCTTAAACATGTGTAATTCAAAACTAGGCTTACAATCATGTTTAACAAGCCGAAACACAATTTGGGGAAAATCCCCTTCCAAGCATCTTTGTCATTCAAGCTCAATGCACATAATCAATTCATATAGCAAAGTTTAATATACTCTATTAAGCATATAAAACATATTAATCAAGCTCACATCATCAATTTGCAAGCTAAAACAAAATTAGGGCAAGGCACCCTCCAAGTATCTCAACCAAACCAACATCAATACCCAAGGAAAATCAACATAACCAACTTCAATAAACTAGTTAGAACATGAATTTCACATATATCATGGTCTCACATAGGTAAATCAAGTTCTATCATCAATTTGAGAAACCTAGGGTTCATGCTTCTTCTATAACCCTAACAACGGCTTCCATTGACCTCAAATAACACAAATGGTTGTTTCCCTAGGGTCAATGGAGCCCAAAAATCAAAGGAAGAGAGTTAGAAACTTACACAAATCAGCCCTCTCAAAACAGATTTTCGGATTCTTGGAGATGGGTGTTGTTCTCTTCAACCAACTCTTCAAATTCAAGGTGTAGCTTGGGGGAAGAAGACCTATACCAAAGGCCACCAAGGAGGGACCCTTCAAGAGCCCTAGAACCTCCTCTCTCAAGCTCTCTCTCAAGTTTTCTGTTGGGTGTTTGTAGAAAACGAAAACTGAAGGCTGTTTGAGGGAGAGAGAAATCAGATTTGGGGTTTAAATAGGAGGGATTAAATCCTCTAATCAATCCACTAATCAACCCCTAATAATTCTAATAGGTGTTTAGGACATGTTTAGGCTAAGTAGGAGGGTTAAGGTGTGGTTTAAAATGGGTTAAATGGGTCAAAAATTCGAACAGTGCAGAAAAGGGAGCAAAATCCCGTAATCTGAGATCAGGGACCAATGCGGTCGCATGGTCTTCATACCATGCAAGCGCTTCACTTGTTTCTTCAGCATTCCAAGTTTTCTCGCTTCCTCGCTCGGTCCCGGCCTCTCCCGCATGCATTCTCGAGTCCTTCCAAGCCAAAATTGGTCTACAATTCAACCTTAATGTCCTCCAATCTATAACCAAAGGAATCAAGTATCAAACCTCATCAAAACAAGGCCAAGAACTCAGGCAGAACTCGCCCGAACGACGACCGGAAAGGTCAAACTGAAAAAGGTTTTCGCTAGAATCAAACTAGCAACCAAACCGGCGATGCATCCAACATCTAACCAATATCCAAGGCATGTAAATGTTGTTTTAAATGCCCTCTAACAATTATCCATGAAGTTACAACATAAATCTCAAACCCGCGATTCAAAGCATCTCGCGAAAGAAAAGTGCATACATGCATCTCAAACGACGTCAACGCTCATGCTATTGACTCTAAACATATACGGGAGCTAAATAAACATGTGTATGATGATTATAAGTGTATGAATCCGTGCATAACACCATCAAGCAACATTTCAGGGTTTTACATTCTCCCCTACTTTAAGGAATTTAGCCCCTAAATTCTTACCGTAGTCATCAAACAAATGAGGATATTCCTCTCGCATCTCCAACTCGGTCTCCCAAGTTGCTTCTTCGATCTCATGATTCTTCCAAAGAACTTTCACCAACGGAATTCTTTTGCTCCTCAAAAATTGCTCTTTCGTGTCAAGTATCTTCACCGGCTGCTCAACATAAGACAAGTCCGGCTGAAAAGAAATCTCCTCATACTCAAGAACATGGGAATCATCCTTAAGATATTTTCCGTAGCATAGACACATGAAACACATTATGGATTTCTGACAAAGACAGCGGTAAAGCCACCCTATAAGCCAAACTCCCAACTCGCTCAAGAATCTCAAAAGGTCCCGCGAACCTCGGTGATAATATCCCTTTCTTTCCAAATCTCTTGGTACCCCTTCTAAGCGATACCTTAAGAAACACAAAGTCTCCAACCTGAAATTCCAAATCTCTCCTTCCATTATCCGCATAATTTTTCTGTCGACTTTGAGCGGTGAGCAATCTATCCCGAATTAATTTCACACTCTCATCTGACTGCTGAACAATCTCTGAACCCCATAATCTTGCTTCTCCAACCTCGATGTAAACCTCGGATCCCGGTCTGAAACAATACTAACTGGAACCCTGTGCAATCTAACAATCTCCTGCACATATAATGCCGCTAACTGACTCAATGAATATGTCATCGCAATCGGAATAAAATGAGCCGACTTCGTGAGTCGATCAATACAACCCAAACGGCATCAAAACCTTTACGGGTACGCAGAAACCCCGAAACAAAATCCATCGTAACATGTTCCCATTTCCACTCCGGAATATCCAACGGTTGTAACAACCCCGCAGGTCTTTGGTGTTCCGCCTTCACCTGCTGACAAGTTAGACACCTCGACACATAATCCGTTATTTGTCGCTTCACATCATCAACTGAAGGAACACAAACTTTACTCTTGAAAGTCGAAAACCCATCTTGGTTCATTGTGAACTCGTACTCCTTATCCCCACTCAAACCAAAAACCTAGACTCAGTCTCCGAGTCTACTATCTTACAAATCAACCAAGGAGGCAAAAACCAAACTACCAAAAATCCCACATTCACAAGTTCAAATTTTTTTTTTTTTTTTAATAACCATAATACCAATCACTTTGGGTTGAAAATATCTTGACTCATACTTGAGTCGCATAGCACTCATAAATTCCATGACTAATTAATTAAGCATGTGAATTCCAAATATATCATTGAAGCGTATCCAAGGACTTTATAAATATAGCAACCAAACCGGCGATGCATCCAACATCTAACCAATATCCAAGGCATGTAAATGATGTTTTAAATGCCCCTTAACAATTATCCATGAAGTTACAACATAAATCTCAAACCCGCGATTCAAAGCATCTCGCGAAAGAAAAGTGCATACATGCATCTCAAACGACGTCAACGCTCATGCTATTGACTCTAAACATATACGGGAGCTAAATAAACATGTGTATGATGATTATAAGTGTTTGAATCCGTGCATAACACCATCAAGCAACATTTCAGGGTTTTACATGATCTCCAATGATGTTTGAAACGAGATGATGTCTAGCTTCCCTGATTTCTTTAGGAAGATCTGCAAGAGGTTCAGTTTGTAAGGGTGGAGATGTATGAATGTCAGCTGACTGATTTGTTTCAAAGTCAGGTGTGTCAGCTGACTGATTAATAGTGACAGGATTAGGATTGTCAGCTGACTGAAGGTTGTCATTCTGCTGAAGTTCATTCTGTATATCTAAGGTTTCTGCAGGAGGGGTTGAAGATGAATGATTATTTTGAATTGAATCAGTACTGTTTCATGTCTCAAATATTTCAAAATTGTTAGTAACATCAGGAGTTTTATAAGACTCGAATAAATTTGATTCATCAAAAGTAATATGCATAGATTCAACAGTTACTTGAGTTTTTCTATTATAGACTCTATAAGCTCTACTATGTTTAGCATAACCAACAAAAATACATTCATCAACTTTTTCATCAAATTTACCTCGGTAATCACCACCATTGTAGTGAATGAAGCATTTGCACCCAAAGATTTTAAAGAAAGCAATGTTAGGGGTTCTACCTCTCCATATTTCATAGGGAGTCTTACCATGAAACTTGTTTATGAGAGATCTATTTTGTGTAAAACATGCCGTGTTGATGCACGCCCAAAAATATTTTGGCAATTTTGCTTCTGCTATCATTGTTTTACCTGCTTCAATCAGAGTCCTGTTCTTCCTTTCAGCTATACCATTTTTCTGAGGTGTTCTAACTGTTGAAAAGTTATGATCAATTCCATGATCATCACAGTATGTGTCCATTCCAAGATTCTTGAATTCTGTACCATTGTCTGATCTAACACTTATAATCTCACATTCCTTTTGAGTTTGAAGATTTCTGAATAGGGAAGTGAGAATGCTATAAGTTTCATCCTTGGATTGCATCATTTCAACCCATGTGTACCTGGAGTAATCATGTACAACAAGTAAAGTATACATGTTTCCTCCTAAGCTTGCAGTTGTGACAGGACCACATAAATCCATATGTGGAAGCTCAAGAGTTCTTTTGGTTGAAAGACATGGTTTTGGTTTGAAAGAGGTTTTTGTTATTTTTCCTAAAATACAAGCATCACATTTTTTGTCAGTAGGAAAATTTATGGATGGCAGACCTTTTACCAAATCTCCTTTTGAAAGTTTTGAAAGATACTTAAAGTTCAGGTGTGAAAGTCTTTTGTGCCAAAGCCACGAGTTTTTCAAAATATTATTTGCTACCAAACAAATTTGAGTATTGTTATTTAAAGAAAGTAAATCAATAGCAAAAACAATCCTTTTTCTTGAACCAGTGAGCACAACTTCATTTGTGATGCTATTTTTGATAAAGCAGTGTGAGGAGGAGAAATAGCAGCTCATACCTTTATCACAGAATTGTGAAATACTTAAAAGATTGTGTTTCAAACCTTGTACCAATGAGACATATTCAATTATTATAGATCCTCTGATTATGGATCCATATCCAATAGTCTTTCCTTTAGAATTGTCTCCAAAAATGACAGAAAGACCTTTTGCTGCAATAATATTAGTAAGGAGTTCAGCTGATCCAGTCATGTGTCTGGAGCATCCACTGTCTAATATCCATATGTCAGTTGATTGATCATCTGCCATTAAGCATACCTGAAATATGAATATTTGAATCATGGTACCCTTTATACTTTTGGGTCCAAAGGGTTAGTTTTCTTAGGTATCCAAACTTGCCTGAAATTAGGCATCTTAGTTCTGTTAGTAGGTTTAAATCTATACAAGCATTCATGTGACTGATGACCAAAAGTAGAACAAATATTACACTTGTGATGACCAGGTTTATCAGTCATTTGAGGTGAATTCTTTGATTTCTTATAAGTCAGCTTAGAGGTCTTGGCAGCAACAAAATTTATAGGCTTGAACTTGTCAGTTGCTTTTCTTCTGAATCTTCCTCTTTTGTCAGCTATCTGATATTTGTTAGTCGACTGACATTTGTCAGTTGTTGAGTTAGCTGGCTTATTTAGAGGTTTGTGACCAGAAGACTGACAACTATCATTGTTTAGCCTATCCTTTTTGTTATAGTACCTCTTATGCTGATTCATGTTTCTGGGATAAGTGAATGGCACAACATTATAAACTGATCCCTTGTCCTTTTCAGAATCTTAGGTTAGTTCACCATCCGTCTCATCATCCTTTGAGTATCCAAGACCATGTTGGTCTTCATGATGTTGGTCTTCGATGATTGTTTCTACAAGCAGCTTTTGACTTTGAGTAAGTATCAACAACATTGGTCGGTCGAAGATTTCTTTCCACAAGGTCGCAAACGGGCATCCGAGATTTTGCTTGCTTGAATCTCATGTTTTTCATTGAGACTTTTAAGTTGCAGCAATTCTTTTTGCTGAACTTTGTAAAGCTCAATGATTTTTTGAAGCTCACAGTTTTTTTCAGAAATTCTTTTAAAATCACCAGATAAAGAAACATGGATCCGTTTAAGTGTTTCAAACTTGGAATACATTTCTTGCATTTGTTCCAGCAAATCATCAACACTTGAGTCAGTAACTTTCTCCTCCTGCCTTTTTGAATCATGACTTACTTTAGCAGTCCTTGGAAAAGTTGACTTCACTTTCCTTTCTGGCTGACTTATGATTCCTTGTCCATAAAATTCATTTCCTATTTTCTTAACCACAACCGATCGGGTTTGATGACCTTGGTCGGTTGGAGTTTGTAATAGGTGAGCTTGACAACTCATTTTTCGACCCTTTTGAATATTTTGGACTTGGAAGCTCATTTTGAATCATATATTGCCGATTCTCGCAACAAGACACGATTTGCTTCTTGCTCAAAATCAGATTCATCTTCGAACTGTTTCAATCCAAGTTGCAAGATTTTGATCTTGACAACTACGCCTTTTGTTTTTCAAAATTTCTGAGAGCTCTTTTGTAATACTCATTTTTTGTAAAAGGACAATTTGAAGCAAAGTGACCAGGCTTTCTACAGTTAAAGCACAACAATTTTTCTTTCTCAACCTTGTCTTCATTGGTTTTGAAGTAAGGCTTTTGAAAGTTTGAAGTAGATGGTTTTTGGAAGCTTGGGGAAGGTTTTTGATAATTTGAAGAAGACTTTTGAAAGTTTGCTGAAGGTTTTTGAAAGTTCCTTTTAAAAGATTTAAACTTTCTAAATTGTCTAAAAGCGACAAATTCATCTTCATCAAAGTCATCATCGGTCATCATCCAGTGATGTAGAAGTTTTGAAGTTTCTTCTTCAGCTTGAAGAGATATACCTTTAAATTTTTTCTCAATTTCTTGAGTTTTAAGCATTTCTTTTTCATAGATTTTCAGACTTGCAACAAGTATACGTATATGAGTTTTCTCCAAGTCTCTTGCTTCCTTAATGGTAGTGACTTTAACATGCCATCTATTACCCAAGCTACTACGAAAATGTATATTCAAATCTTTCATACAATAAACTTTACCAAGAGAGGAACATCTATTACTTACCTCAAGAAATCTGTCGTAGGCACTCTTTAACGATTCTTTTGGATCCTTCTTGAAGGCGTCAAACTCTTGTATGCAATCATAAAGTTTGTTGTCCTTGGTGTTTTGATCTCCTTCTATATATTCAACAAGAGCATCCCAAATTTCTTTGGCAGTTACACAGTCATATATCTGCTTGTAGTTTTCATCAGGTACAACACTTGATAGGATATGTACAGCTCTGACATTCAGTCCATCAGTAATTTTGTCTTCCTCAGTCCATTCTGATTGAGGTTTGAGGACATATTCTTCTTCTACATGAGCAAGAGGGTTTACAGTATCATCTATAGTAGAAGATTTACCAACTTTAGTATTGATTTTCATAGGTTGCATAGGACCACCTCTTACACATTCCATCAATCGTTTATCTATATTGTTCATATATCTTGTAATTCTTTCCTTCCAAATATCAAAGTGATCTTCATCAAAAATGGATACTTGAGTGACATTGTTTGATTGAAAAGCTTTTAAAGTTGCCATGATCGAGCTTTCAAGCTATTAGGCTTGGAAAATAGTTTTTCAAAAAGCAAAGCTCTGATACCAATTGTAAGTCCAGATGGCAACAATTAAGGCTAGAGGGGGGGGTGAATAGCCTTTAAAAAACTTCTATGGTTGATTTGTAAGACTTGTAAGATTGGCAGCGGAAAACTTAGTTTTATCGGTGAAGAATTGGTCACCGGTCGACACTTTTTGAAAATGAAAAGTTGGTCGGCTAGTTGGTCGACATAGTTTTCAAAAGAAGTTGTTTTTGATGTTGATCACTGAATATATAGAGGAAACTGAGATACAAGTTAACTGAGCAATTAAGCAAACAATTGTTGTTAACTGACTGATACTTAATTAGGTGAAAAACTTCTTAAGTGATGAGTCAGTTTGCAAGAATATAAGAAGCGGCTGACAAATCAGTTGAAGTGGTTCACAGATAAACTGCTACGTCCACTACCAAGTTGGTCAGACTTGGATTTTTGAAGTGCACTAATTTTATTAAAAATCTATTTGATCTCTAATTGATCAGTGTACAACAAAAGACCGGTGTTTGTGGAGAATGATTGAGAAACAATCAAACTCGTGTGACAAACTGATTGATTTCAAAAGATATGAAAAATAATCACTCAGTGTTTGCCTAAACAATAACTAGAAAGAATTAATCAAAGAAGAGTATCTAGCTAATGTTTTTCTAAGAAAACTAAGTCACAGAGAAATTTCTTGAAAGTATAATGGCTTAGACTTCTGTACAAAATTTGTTGTCTTCAAGAATGCTTCCAGTGGGTATTTATTGATAGTCTTCAAGAGTAACCCGTTAGGAACACATTTTGAATTTGAAAATGTGTTTGGCAGATCTAGCAGAATATCTACCAAAAACATAAAGTAGGAAAGTGTCAGTACAAGTATATGATCAATCAAATAAGGAAAGGTAAACTGACACTAAAAACGTTAAGGTCAGCTAAAGTGAATAACTGACAAAATAATTTACGAGCTGACCAAAGATAATTTAAATTCTTTGCTGATAATCAAGTGGAATGATTTTAAGTAAATCTAAATTTATGCAAGATTCAACAGAACTCAAATAAGTTATTCCTTTTGAATGATTACTTTTATTAAATTATATTAGTATTTTATGAATAAATAAATTTCTGAGAAAAAAATAAGCTAAAATCAAAATAACAAAATTATTTTTACCGTTAATAATTATTTTTGTTTTGTAAATTAATTTGATTTTAATAACTTCCATTATATATTTTTTGTATTATTGATTTAGTAACTATTATTTTTAAGAATTAGTTTTACGGAAAAAATTTGTTCCATAATTTTTTATTGTTATTTTACTAATCTCAGTTTAAATTGTTTTGTTTTATTTACTCTGTAACTATTATTTTTGTTCCATCAAATATTTTTATTGTACTTACGTAATTTTGTTTTACCTAACTATTTTTAAGAATTTATTTTAAACTTTTGTTCAGTAAACTATTTTAATTAAATGTGTTTTAATTTTTTTTTAAACAATTATAATTTTAAAATATCTGAAATATCAAATGGGTATCAATTTTTATTTTAATTAGTTGTAATTTATTTAAGAAAAATTATTAATTAAAAATATATTAAACATCAATGGTTACTAATTGGATGGAGTGATGAACTTGCACTGTACCCTTCCAAAGGTCAGTGGCATTTTTGTCTTTTCAAGCATTTCCGTCCATCTAACTAATGGAAATGACCACCGGTGCCCCTATTGACTGAATTGGCCAAATATAGTTATCAAATTGAAAAAAAATAGAGTGATCTTAATGAAAAAAAAAACTGAAAAGTAGTGTGACTAAAATTAGTATTTAAGCCCCCAAAAAAAAGGGCAAAAAGAAGAGAGAGAGAGAGAGAGAGAGTAGTGTGGGAAGTAGGCTTTGTTCCTAAATAGGAACAAATTGTAGGAACGAACTTATTTGGAACACTCTCCTGATGGATAGGAAGAAATATGGGTTGTTAGAACAATATTTTTAATTTTTTTAGCCATTGGAGATGCTATTAGGAAGGTTAAAAGCTCTAGCCAATCAAAAGTGAGATAAATGAAATTGTTAGTGGTAGGAAAGTTTTATTTTTCATCCTATATCATTCTCTTCCCCACTTGTTTTTTTGACATTGAAACCTGAAGTATAATTTTGATAATACAATTTTGAGTATATTTTTTCATATCACATCAAAGAGAAAAAAATTTCAAAGTCAACCTTTTTTAAGAATTTTTTTTGAGAAGAAGGGTATATTTGGAAATTAAAAAATTCTAAAGCTCAATATTTTAGATTTTTTAGTTAGAACTGAAACGTTTAAACATGAAATAATGAATATTCTTTGCGTATAATGATGACGGGTATGTGTTAACACATTACTAATTAGTAATTACTCAAACTTTTATCATATGCATTCTACTTGTATATACTTCTTCTGTTTTACCAAAAGAGTTCATATTTGAATAGTATAATTATTAAATATATATAATTAACATTAAAGTTGGTCATAATTATAAAAATGTATGAGCATAATCAATATGGTAATAACAAATGTGAGGGTATTAAGGGCACCTTTGGTTGATTCATCATCGTCTTCGGTCCCTTTTCACCAACATAGCTCTCTAGTGAGATACATGTGCTCTCTCTCTCTTTCTCTCTCTCAGTTTTCGTTGCAAGTGAATAGAGAGAAACTTAAAGTTTAATTTTATTATGTTAATTTGACCCCTCAGCTATTAACATTTAAAAATAAAAACCCTTAACATTATTAAGGGCATTTTGATCATTTTCAAGATTTTCGTCTAACATAATGGATGTAAATGACATGAGTAACCTTATTGAATGTTCAAATCAAGTATAATGATTAAAGTGTGAAAAAAAGTAGTAGAGTGAGCTGCGATTTAAGATTAAAGTTTATAAATATGGATTTAATTAATTTTTTGGTCTCTTGACTTTACAAAAATCATTTATTTGGTCTCTATACTAAAAAATTAATTCGTTTGGTCATACATGTTGACATTTACCATCAAATTCCCCCTCACCCTGTTACCGTTAATATTTCCGTCTGATTTTGTTAGAAAATGTCCAAACTACCCGAATATGCCTTAAATTAGCGTGCTCACTTATCTCCTTGACTCTTGTATTCTCCCTAAGTCGTTATTCACTGCCAGCCTCCGACGTTCATCTCCACCTCCTCCATTTTTGCTCGAGGAAACCCTAACACCAATCATCTTCTCCATTCTCCTCTTCCGTCCCACCATCTCAAACTCCGACCTACCAACATCATTCACCCCCAATGTTTGACGTCCTCATCTTCTCCGCGTCCGGCGTCCTTATCTTCTCCGACTCTAGCCATACCCATCGTCCCAGACTTGCCATCCACTCCCGACGTTAGTCCCATATCTCACATCTCATTCTCACTCCCAAGCAGACGCTCTAGCCTTCATCATCTAAACCCTAGGTCTCAGATTTGTAGGTATAAGGAAAGACTTTTGTACAAGTCTTCGCCGGAGTTGGGGCGGTGATTGGAGATGGTGATGATGGCGAAAGAAGGGAGACTTGATCATAGACGAAGAGGCGACAGGTGATGGCGAGACCGAAAATTGGCGAGACATGGTTGGAATCTCGACCTGTTGATGGTTGGAGATGGAAATGACATTGGCCTCAAACGGGGATGGAATCTCGAACTGTTAATGGCTATGGCTATCTCGATCTATTAATGACTTTTGCACAAGAGTTCACTATTTCTTGTTTCTGGTGTGAAATATGTATTTGGTTTTTGGATTGCAATGTTAACAGTATCAATCATGGTGGTTGGGAAATCAAGGCAACTGGGTAAGCATGAGATTACTCCTTCTATACAGAGGAGAAGAAAATCTTGCTTTTGCTGAAGATTTTGAAGACGTAGATTTAAAGTCTAAATCTTTCTCTTTCTTTCTCATTCACAGAGTTGGTTTCCTTCTATCAATTTGAATTTCTCAATTCTCTTGCTATTAGAAATGAAATTTCACACACACACACACACACACACACACAATGAAATTTATGATACTGAATGTGTGTTTACTCCATTGCAGACTTAGGTAAGGGTACGTTAGGTATTTTGAAAATAATTTGACAAAAAGTTTAATGTTAACAGGGTGGGGGGAATCTGATGGTAAACGTCAACATGTAGAACCAAACGAATTATTTTTTTAGTACATGGACCACATAAATGATTTTTGTAAAGGCGAGAGACCAAAAACTTAATCAAATCATATATATATATATATATATATATATATATATATATATATATATATATATATATGTGTGTGTGTGTGTGTGTGTGTGTGTGTGTGTGTGTGTGTATAATTGGTGAGAAACACTATGATTGTGTCTCATAACCCTCTTTTAGATAAATATTCATTCTCAAGCATTCATTTGTAACATTTTATTTCTCAATCATTACCTATTAATAATACTTATTAATAATTAATATAATAATGAGATATTAATCCTTACTATTAATATCTTCTATAATCTCTTTTATTGTTAATAGCAGTAGTCATATATATATATATATATATATATATATATATATATATATATATATATATATATATATATATATATATATATAAATTACAACTAACATTACTTTACCAACGAGCTCTAACTCAACTGGTACTGCTCACTTTTCCTAACAGAGAGGTCAGATGTTCAAGTCTCACAAGAGACACCCTGGACTTTACAACTCTCAATAGAGAGGTCGGGTATTCAAGCCTCTTCAAAGGCATCGTTGTTGTTCAAGCCTTACTCAAATGCCTCATTTAGCTACTCACTTATCTTAACGGAAAGGTTGAATGTTCAAGCCCTACCAAAGACACCCTGGTACTTACTTCATTACTCTCAGCCGAGAGGTCGGGTGTTCAAAGCCTCACCAGAGGCACCATTTGTTCGAGCCACACCACATACATCATATATATAATTGTAGCCTTTCAAGACATTAAAATAATAAAAAATTAAGGGTTGGAGTACGGTCTATGTCCCCTCCAACCTTTTGAATGAAAAAAAAAAAAACTAACATTACTTTCAAACCAATGTGGGATACAACTTTTCTATTGGTAATGAAATGTGAGATTTTTAATTTAATGACTTTTAAAACCAAAATCAACCTATAACCAATATGAAATACATATCTGCTAATATTACCAATAAAAAATATATATCTTACATTGGTTATAAATTGATGTTAGTTTAAAAAATCTTTTGATAAAAGATTTATGCTTTTATTATCATAGAGATGTATTTTACATTGTTTAGAAAAAGATAATAGTTTTAAAAGTCTTATAATAAAGACTCCTAGTCTTATTACTAATGCAGGATATGCATCTTATATTGTTTAAAAAGAAATGTTGGTTTAAAAAGTCTTTAGATTAAAGACTTTTTATTACAATTAATAAAATAGATGCATATATCTCACATTGGTTACAAAGTATTATATACCTTTATCACCATTGAAAAGATGTATTTTACATTGTTTAGAAAGAGATGTTAGATTTAAAAGTCTTATATTAAAGACTTCTACTCTTATTATCAATAAAAGATATGTATTTCACATTGTTTAAAAAGAAATGTTGGTTTAAAAAGTCTTTAGATTAATGAGTTCTTATTACAAATAGAATAGATACATGTATATCACATTAATTACAAAATTTCATTTAAAAAATGCCTAAATTTTATTTTCCCCAAATCAAGCCCTAAAATTTAAAATAAATTGGTATTTATATAACCATTTCATTTTTAAAAAATATATTTTGATTGCTTGTCCATTTTTGAGTATATAAATATATTAAATAGTGAATTCATTTTAAAATTTTGTAAATAATAAATCATGTACAATATTGTTAAACTCCCTCCATTTCAAAATTATTGCTTTATTTGAAACTAGAGCTGTTAAAACGGATTGGTGGGTTGGGTCAACCCACGGGTCAAGAAAACCCACCATATAACGGTGTGGGACGGGTCGACCCATCTAGATGACGGATCAATAAAACACCAACCCAACCCAACCCAACCCAACCAAACATGGGTTATGGGTCAGATGGGTCAACCTACCAATTTTTCTTACCTAAAGACTACTTCTTTTACTTTCAATTTTCCATTGTTTTTCAACTTCCCTGTACTATACAACCACTCAAAATCAAGTAACCAACTCAATTGTTGTCGGCTAACATAAAATAAACAAACTAAAACAATTGAATCTTCTTTTCAGATTTCTACCAAACATTTTATGGGCATTCCTTTTATATGACTAAAAAAACCTTGGATGTTAAGACATGACTTTATGTAGGATGACAATATGACATAGATCAGATAATCAAAACTGACTGCTATATAATAATTTAATAAACCTTAGATTTGTTACACATAAAAAAGTAAAACAAAAGACAAAAAACAAAAAATAATAATAAAAAAAGAAAATGAGAGATTACATGAAGACTATTCTACAACAATGAAAGCATACTAGACATGTATTCTCTTAAAAAAAGTATTTTCTAAACGGGTCAGCCCGTTAAAAACCCGCCCAACCCACTTCAACCCGTGACCCATACAGGTCCAACCCATATGACCCGTATTTTTATGGGTTGTCAATTTCCCAACCCAACCCACTATTTTACGAAAGTGTGACATTAGTTAAATATGACCATTTAACCCGGTTGATGAACATATATAGCCTTTGACCAATTGGTTTACATTGGTTTATCAATAAACCAGTGTAAACCACTTGGTCGACCTGATAAACCAGTGGTCGACCAAAATAAACCAGTGTAAACCCTGATAAACCAGTTGTCGACCAAAATAAACCAGTGTAAACCCGGATAAACCAGTTGTCGATCAGTGGTTTACACTGGTTTATCAATAAACCAGTATAAACCACTTGGTCGACAACTGGTTTATCCGTCGACCAGTGGATAAACCAGCATTTTCGTATGTTGAGAGGTGAATTTTTACTGGTTTACCGATAAACCAGTCGTGGTTTATCAATAAACCAGACCATAAAAGAGTTTTTTTTTTAAGTGAGGCTACAAATGACCAAGTCATCTTTGACTTGGCCATTTTTGTAAATGCCCCATTTTAAGCAACAGTTTGGGTTGACCCAACAGATCCCGACCCATTTTAACGGCTTTATTTGAAACTTTCATTTTGAGACACCATTTTACCACACTACTTTTAAATTTTTTACCATACTTTAATTATGAGCCACAAATAAATAAACTTAAAAATATGAGGTAATTTCGGGTATCGGGTTTACCCGAACCCGACACCAATATATCGAGTCAGCTATGAGGTTTTAATTTACTATCCGAATTACCCATTGGGTACACAAAATTTCGTGTATATATATATATATATATATATATATAAGACCGAATCTATCCATTTCATTTCCATAATTTCATGTAGTCAAACCCACCTTCTCATTCTGTGATGGAGACTTGAGGGTATTAAGCAGACGGTAGTTGTACGATTGTGGGCTGTCGAGTTCTATAGATAACAAACGGTGGAGAGTGAAGCTAGCTCAGGCAAGCGGTGATACGGGGCCACCATCACACAAATTGAGTGTCAGGAACCTACCGACCTTGCCGGATGATGCACACGCGTGGAAGAAACCCAGATGGCCAGATCTAGATGAAACTTCTAGTTTTTTTGGGATATAAGAGAGAGGAGAGAGAGGGACGAATTAAAAAAAGATAAACAAGAGTGAGTGAGTGAGAAGGCAGTGAACCTGTGAGCTTGAAAACAGAAGGAAACCCATATCAAGATTTTTTTAGGGATATTGGAAAGAAGAGAGACATGAGGAATAATTACAAAAAGGAAAACCTGAGAATGAGAGGGGGTAAAGACTGTCGATTGGTTGAGGAGGGGGGTGGGCCGGTGGGAGGAGGGGGAGTGGACTGCCAAATGCCCAAAAGGTTTTTTTCATTTTATTTTTATACAGTGGATTTAAACTAAGGGGTGAACCGAACCAATTTTGCGGTTACCCGTTATTTCGGGTATCGATGTGCGGTTATCCGACCTATTATTTAAGAAAAATCAATGAACCCAAATATAAATATAAATATATTATAATTTATTTTTTTGTAAACTTTTCCATATCTTTACCTCTGGCAGACCCCTTAGGGTCAATATATTATAATTTCAATAAATTCACTATTTAATATATTTAAATACTAAAAAAATAAACAAGAAATAAAAATATATTTTTAAAATGAAATGGGCATATAAATAATGATTTTTTAAAATTTTAAGACTTGATTGGGTGAAAATAAATTTTAGGTTTTTTTTTTATGAAATTACAAAATTTGTAAATGGTTTTTAATGAAATAAAATTGGCAAGAAAGTAATTTTTGGATTAAACGTTTAAATTTTGCTCTCGCCAAGTCCACCTAGGATGCCACATAAGCATCCTACTCAGTAAGCCGTTAGTTATTTAACGAGTTTATAGATGGAAGGTTGTAATTGGAACAAAAAGATAGGCTTTGTTTGAATGAGTCTATACACAAAAGTCAGGGTTCAATTTGTAACTACTAAAATAGGTCAGGGTTTTTTATGCAATTCTCCCGTTACAAAATATTATCCTACTAGATCTTCATGCCCGTGCCTATGGCACAGTGTCAGTATGTCTGATTTCGTCAATTAAAATGACAATGCCTAAATAGAAGGTGCGTTTTTTTTAAAAAATGTTACAGTTGAGGGATACATTGCTTCAAGTGATAGTTGAGAGATTGATGTTTTATAAGGGGTGATTATTTAAAAGAATAATCGCAGAGTGTGATTTTGTAATATGAAGATAAAACATAAGGAGAAAAAAAAAATAGGTGACTACTCATAATATTAATTGTAGTGAGTGACTTGTAATAGAGAAAGAAAAAATATGGAGTTAAAAATGGATAAATACTCACATATGTGAATGTGAGGGTGAATCTCACCCGTTAAATTTTTTAAAATAATTTAATCTCAACTTCTAAATAGCTATAATCAATTACCTAGATGTTTTATAATATAGATTATTACAAATAGAAGAGATGTATCCCACATTAGTTATAAATTGATATTTATTTTTTTTTAAAATACTATTATTACCAATATAAGAGATGTAACATAGATTGATTAGAAAGTGATGTTAGCTTTCAAAATCTTTAGATAGAAGTCTTCTACTATTATTACCAATAGAAGATGTATATCTCACATTGGTTAAAAATTGAATCGATTTTAATTTTAAATAAAAGATTTTTACTATTATTACCAATAGAATAGAATAGATATATCTGAAATTTGTTAGAAATAGATGTTGGTTTTAAAATACTATAATTACCAATAAAAGAGATATATCCTAAATTGGTTAAAACTTAAAAGTGATGTTGATATTAAAAATCTTTAGACAAAATATTTCTACTTTTATCATCAATAGAAGAAAAAAATGTATCCTACATTGTTTAGAAAAAGAAGTTGATTTTAAAATTTTAAGATAAAAAACTTCTATTATTATTACCAAATGATGAGATGTATCTCACATTCGTTAGAGAGTGCTGCTGGTTTTAAAAATCTAACATATTACCAATAGAAAAGAAATAACTCACATTGGTAAGAAAAATGATATTGGCTTATAAAGTATTTAAATGATGTATCTGACATTGGTTACAAAGAGATGTATCACACATTATTTAGAAATGAATATTTGTTATCAAAATCATTAGTTAAAGAAAATTTTATATTATTACTAATAAAAAAGATATATCCTACATTCTTTAGAAAATGATGTTGGTTTAATTTTTTTAGATAAAAAACTACTATTATTATTGAGAGAAGAGATGTATCCCTCATTTGTTAGAAATTAGTGTTGACTTTAAAAATACTATTATTACCAATAGAAAATATGTATACCACATGGTTAGAAATGAATGTTGGTTTTAAAAGTCTTTAAATAAAATACTTAAAATTTTTTTACGAATAGAAATAGAAAACATGTATCCCACATTAATTGTTTAAAAATGAATAATAATTTTAATTTTTTTAACAAAAAGATCAATACTATTATTATCAAGTTAGATGTTAGTTTTAAATATTTTTAGATAAAATATTTTATACTATTATTACCAATAGAGAATATGTATCTCATATTTATAAAAAAATTATATTTATTTTAAAAATATTTAAGTAAAAAAATGTTTAATATTATTAATATTAGAAGAAATTAAATTATTATAACCATTGAAGAGCTTAACGATTATTCAATTATAACGTTCAAAAGTTATATTATTAATTATTACTACAAAAAAAAGATCTATTCCACATTATATTTGTTCATAGCACGAGCTAAATAACTGATATGATAAAGCAGAAAAAAAAAATAAAAACAAAAGAGACTTTTAACTTCTCCGCTCGGTAGATAAACAAAAACAAAAATCAAGGGTGACTTTGGTAATTTCATTCTACCCTAGCTACTAACTCCATCCTTTATATATGAATCGTCTTGTTCACAGCCCCCATTTACTTATATTTTCTTGGCTTCTCCATTGCAGCCGCTCCGAAAGAATCCATGGCTTTCAAGTTGTAAGGTATGACTATTCTCTCTTCAAACAAACTTGAATCTCTTAAATTGTATGCTATTGGGACATTTCAAGTCATAATTTGCTATCAATTGAATTTAGATCGGGATATTATGGCGTCCAATCTCGACGATTCTTCCAATTTATTTGATGGAAGAGCGGTTTCTGTTATACTACAAATTATGTTTGTGAAATTCGATCAACAATGTTCAACGGTGGTTTCTCTGTTTAAAAGGTTAGCGATTAAATCCTATACACTCAATCTCTTGTTGATTACTATGTTTCTGTTTTTTATTAGAAACAAATAATCGGTTGTTTAATTTTGCATTATAATTATGTATTTATTTACAGATTTTACCCTTTAATCCTATTTTATTGAAATTTGAATATCAATAAACTAATCAACTATGGTTTCCATAATCTTGCTATGTTTTTCTGAATTTTAATTTTTGATTTTTCTATTTTGCTTGTGGTGATAATTGTTTAGATTATTTTTGAGCATATATTTTCATATATGATTGGTTGAGGTGGAATTCCTCTGATTGGTTTAAAATTTCTATTTTTTACAAAAATGTAAAGAAAAAGAGGGAAAAAATGTAAAGAAAAGGAGGGAAAAATATGTAATCATAGTAAAATGGTCTAACCTTAACAAATACGACAAGGTATAATCTTGAATATTTTATAAATAAAGAATAGTTAGCTTAAATTATTCATATTTATTATAATTGCATAACTTCATACTACCAACTATAGTATATGCAAGCTTAAATTAGTTTTGGTAGAGCTTCTAAAATTTAGAAAAGCAAGCAATTATGTTGAGTTCATATATCTTTTTACCGTATGCAACTATATATCTCTTTTTACAAACAGTTTATCTCGCGCTAGGTTCCACAAGTCATACAGGCCAGGCGTGTGTTGCAACAGATCGGTCTGGCATTTATAGCTTTGAGATTGTGATATTTCAGCTCTTAATGAAAAGTAGCTGGAGCTAAATAGGAAAAGGCTGAACAACTTTCAAAGTTGGCTTTGGATTGCACACAACACATAGCTCAAGTACGCACAAGTGATTGAGAGACTTGAATTGATTAGAAATCTCTGAATATTTATATTTGAGTACAAGTGATTGAGAGACTTAAATTGATTAGAAATCTCTGAATATTTACATTTGAGTACAAGTGATTGAGAGGCTTGAATTGATTAGAAATCTCTGAATATTTACATTTGAATTGCGCCTGATGTGTAATTTACAATTTTAAGAAACATTAGTAATTAATACTTTACGTTCAAAATAAATTATTATTAACTGGTTTGAAAGGCAATATAAATTGAAAGTACTTTAAAGATTATGTATACATTATGATTATGTATATATTTGAAGATTTTATCCTTTAATCTCATGTTATTGAAATTTGAATATCAATAAACTACTCAATTATGGTTTCCATTCTGAATTTCAATTTTTGATTTCTATTAGAGGTGGTCTCATGTAAGACGGTTTTACGGATCCTTATCCGTAAGACGGAGCCCCATTTAAGAATTCGTGGGTTGATAACAAAATATGTTAATAAAAATCACATTCACGAGTTTGGCTAGATGGACGGAACTGCTGCTCCAAGACTTGGTCGACCAGAGGTCGGCGGTTCGAAACCCCATAGTTACGTAATTTGGTTTTAATTTTTCTTAATAAGAATTATAAATTTCTGGGTCATAATAAATTAATAATACGTTTTAAAAAAATCATAAAAACCAATATGGTGAGATCGTTCACAACAAATCTCATAGGTTGTTGGCATTTACATGCTTGTTCTAAGGTTCGAAACCTTTTAGGATTTTTTTTAAGTTTTATTACCAGAGATGTGTCATTTTGACATTGTTTACATTTACGATCAATCAGAGTGTTACTTTTAGGCTTGACATGTCTCACTTTGAGAACAAAAGTGTGTCACTTTTGGATAATTGTTGCCTTAGGTCTGACTAAGTTTTACTTAGTTAATTTAAATCAGAGTGTCACTTTTAAACATAAAATGTGTCACTTTTAAGTTTTACGTGTGTCACTTTTGGCAAAAAAATCACTTTTCATATTTAAATTTTTATTCATAAGTGTCACGTTTAGTATGTCTTTTTTTTTTTTTTTGAAAAAAAAGGGGAACAAGAACCAGACCAATAATCTGGTTCTCAAAAAATTTATAACCGAAACCAACCCAATATATATGAAAACCAAAACATTGGTTCGGTCCAGAACAAATCAAAGATGTATGAGAATCAGGACCGAACCAATACTATTATTTTTTACTTTTTAACTGTTTAATACAAATACATAATAAAAAATTTAAGACTGAAACTTCATAAAAAAATTAAAAAACCTTCGATTAAAATACATTCAACTATTAAAAATGTCGAACTCATAAACTCATAGTATAACAAACCGGTGGAAACAAAATAATAAAAGTGTACCAATTAAAAAGTAGAACAAAGAAAATATTATGAATTAATAAATATATACTTATAGAATAATATTATATACATATATATATATATATATATATATATCACTTATCAAAAAATATATATATAATAAAATAAATAAATAAATAATATATTGGATTGGTTCGGTCCGATTCCGTGTTTTTTAGTTCGAGAACCGGGACCAACCCAAATATCAAATTTTATGAAAATTCAGATTCAGGACCAAACCAAAGTATTGGTCTGGTCCAGTTTTGATTGGTTTGATCTGGTTCTATTGGTTCGGTCCAGTTCCGAAAAAATCCTGCGCACCCCTACAGTTTGGTAGTCAGGATTAATGTTAGATAGGATTAATAAATCGAGTTGCATGATGTTTGGTACACAATAGGTGGTCGGAACTAATAGCACGAGTTATTCAGATAAAATCATTATCCCCTCACTATTAATATCAAGGGGAAGGTAGTATTATTAGTGCCCTCGCTAAAAAATATTGGGATTAACATTTGTAATCTCAAAACTACCCCCGATATACAAGTGAAGATTAATAGCTGTAATACTCCGATAATTTTAATAAAAATATTAATTTTTATTTAATTAATATTACGATCGTTTTGAACCTACATAATTAATGTTATAATTATTGAGTTAAATTAAGGCAAATGATATTACGAGTTAGAGCTTATAATATTATTACAAGCTTTAACGTTAGAGTCGTTAGATGATTAAGTTGGTGATGATTTGGAAAGTCCGTGTCATTACTTAAAAAAAGTATATTTGATCTAACAGTGTAGAGATCTAAATAAATTTGATCAAACGGTACTAATACTAAAGCTTGTAATAATACCACAAGCTCTAGCTTGTAATATCATACCTCTTAAATTAATGCTTTGAACCTATTAAGTAACTAATTAAATTGGGGTGGGCTTGGCCCACTTGTGACTAGGACTTATTACTTTTCCCTAATAATGTTACCCAATTAAGAGTTTGGTCTTGGCCCATTTAATGATAGGGTTAGAAAACCTAATAGGGTTCCTATATAAATAAAGGTGGCATTGGTCAAATATGACCATATTACCCGGTTGTTATACATATATGGCCTTTGACAAATCTACTTTGGTTCGACCAAACGCCCACAAATAAAGTGGTCGACGAAAGTGGTCGTCAAGTGGTCGACATATTGACCATGAGTAAATTTTTTGACCAACGTGAATTTATTGGATATACATCGGTTTATCCAATAAACCACTTGGTTTATCCGTCGACTACTTACCCCAATACGTATATACACTACCTATGGTCGATCAGACAAAGCTTCATTCTAACACAACATTTGCGACTTAGAACCCTTTCAAAGATCTACCATCGATTTCGATTTGATTTTGGATTTTGATTCAAATCTCAAGAGATTTCAAGAAACCCTAATTCATCTGTGATAATCGATTCAGAACCAGGTAAACCTTACATTGCTTTTTCGCTTAGGGTTTTAATGTTGTCTTTATGGTTTATAATTTGAGTCGACCTAACGCTTTATCAATAACAAACCATGTACTGTACTTTTGTTTATATTGACAAACCAATTTATAAACCATGTACCACCTTTTTGTTTATATTGACAAACCACAGAAATCATGACTTTTTTG
>CM028383.1:938551-975257 GCA_013146195.2 Codonopsis lanceolata
AATAAAAGGAGAAAAAAGGGTCTCGCTAGGTTGAATACCCGAAAGGGCGGCCTAGGCAAAAATTAGAGCATAAAAAAATATAATATAAATAAATTAATTTAATAAGTAGATAAAAAGGAGAGGGAAGGCATTATTTGAAGCCCTCAGCATGCTACCTCCAATCTTCAATGCATCGAGGCTCGTGACAGAAGAGAAAACCAATTTACGTAAAGCTCATATTAAAACACTAAAATATAATTTTACAGTCCTAAGGTGCAACTTAGGAATATTTACTAAGACATCTATTATACATTGATTGCATTGTACATATCTATATATACTGCCCGACTTTGTTGTCCCGCAAACAATTTTTTCTTGCACCTCTTAGCCCCCGAGCGGTCTATCGCCACGCCGCCCCACCTAACCGGGCCCATATACTCCTTTTGCGAGGCCCAGAAGAAGCCCTAGACTCATCAGCGTGAGAGCCACCAGAAGTGTCTCCTTCTTCATCGTCAGCATATCCGTTCTCCTGGGCAACCGTATTGCTCGGACCAGCTCCAACATTTCTGAAACCAGCACCCATCTGTGTGGGGGAGGAGGAACAACTATCTCTGCTCCCATGGATTGTCCTGCCGCTTGCCAAGCTTCTCACCGCGGAGGCTCATGACCACCACTCTCGTGAGTCAGTACCCAACCGCTTTGAGGAGGAGGAGTAGCCGCTTCTCTGTTCCATGGGTTATGCTTCTCGTCGACCGACATCGCCTAATCTGCGGATGTATTGCTAGGACCCGCAGTGTCCGGTCCAGGGGCCGTTCGATTGTTAAGGCCATGTACCCTTCTGAATTCTGCCTCCAGGGCCCGAGGAACAACTAACCCTGAGCTATCAATATCCTCGCCTACTTTCATCAGGCGAGCATCCACTCCGTTAGTTATATGGCGACCCAGCAAATGTCTCAGTCCATGCCGAATGGTGCGAGACGGCCCCTCAACAGCTACCATGATCCATGCCAAATACCCAAGGGACAGAAGCATATAGTCAGAATATGGGTATGCTACCTCCAGTCTTTCAGAATCTCTGAGCCACATGCCCTCGAATAGTGGGACCTGTGATGATCGCCGCAAGCTCCCTTCCCATGTATAGGATTCAGTGGTGTCCGGATCTTGCTCTCTTCCAAATTGCCCTTGAATCCGTCTACGGTTGGTAAAAAAGTCCGGTGAAAACCCAACGGGACTAGTTGAGCGTACTCATCGGAATAAGGCTTGGGATCTCCAGTGGCCGAGAATGCCAGATTATGTCCATCGAGCCCAGCCGATAGAAGTGATCAGCCAATCAATCTCGAGAATATTGGTGGGAAAATGCCCGCGCATGCCATAAAATGACGGGTCATAAGGAGCTCGATGCGGCACGGGAGCCTGAACCTAGAGGAAATGCTCTTCTAGCCACATATAAACCAGAATGGGGCTACCAGTAGGGAACAGTTCATCACCAGTAGCGAAGGCAGTCAGGCCCGCGAACGTCTCCGCCAAAATCATTGGGACAATGTTCAGACGCCAATATCGAGCCTGTAATGCCAGGTCCACGACCCGCTCATCGACAAATCCAGGTAGACCTACTATCAAGTATCTACCTACCAAGCAGAGAAAGAGCGCTGTCAGTCTATGCCACTGATAGTCCACATCATCCTCTCTGTATTCTGTGAAGGCTCCAGGAAGAACCATCAAATTAAAAGTTTCTCCATTGAAAAATCCTAGAGTAGCGCTGTGAGTAAATTAAAAAGCTCGGGATAGCCATATATGGGCCTTTTATGGTACATGATATAATGAGTAGTGCCTAACGCAGGAACTCCTCAAAAGTAAGACACATCTCATTCATGCCGAAATTAAACAAGTGGTCCTGAGAAGACCGAAACCTAGCGACTCCCCTCAACATGTCCCAATTAATAATGACATTCCACCAGGACAGAAGGCACTTGAACCCGAAAAGATGTTCAAACCAATCCCTCGTCGGATCGCATGAAAGGATCAAAAATCAGGGGAGTTCGTAAATCTCAATTTCAGGCCAGTAGGAATCTGACCATTTATAAAGAGAGATGCGAGAGATTTTATGCAGCTGAGAAGAGAAATGGCAGGACAGGAAGAAGCGGGTAAGTTTTAAAGAAAAGCGACGAAGTGAATTGGTAAAGAACCGAGCTGATTTCCGTCTGAATTTATACCAAGAATTGAGAAAACAGACAGTTCAGTGCACAGTGCGCAAATAGTGAAGTGAACATTGACTGCGCAGAAGAAGCTATGGCGCCACCAAGAAAGCCCCTTGGTGCCGCGCCATAGCCCCTTTATGGCCACACCGATCGTCTCCACGTGTCTTGTCTTTGTGAAATTGCAGCCCGTATCCCGGTTTGATGATCCGACACTCTGCTGTTCCTACGTCTGATCGCGAAAAGAAAAGAGAAGCTATGAAAGGTGGCTACGAGCACGGGCTCAATAGCCACAGGGCACCGAAATAATAAGAGATGCGGCCATTTTCCCGTTCTGATGTCGCCTGAAAAGCCCATTCTGATCCAAAGGTGTATTCTCATAAACCCCTTCCTTAAAAGTACAGCGTGCCATTACCTTTTAGATGTCTGGTATAGCTTTATTTTCTGTGTGAACTTATTTTTTCATGTGTAATATATTGCATCATATACATTATATTGCATTATACCATAATGTTTGTACATGTTTCTCTTATGAAAAAAAAAACATATATATATACAAAAAAAAAAGAAAAAGATACTAATATTCGCAGGAATCCGAAGCTAATGTGCTCGGGACGACTGGCTTCTGTTAAGGCCACCACCCATGACCCTGGGACCCGTTGTGCCACCGATTCTATATCCCCGACCTCTGCGCCGGCCGCGGCTCGACCCGATATCATCATCATCATCATCATCATCATCATCATCATCATCATCATCATCATCATCATCGTCATCTCGACGTCTGGGCCGCCACACTGTGTTGCTCCCCCTGCAAGAAAATTCATCAGCGAGTTTATGATACAGTTTGCTGATGCTGAAAAAGCCCCGCAGCAGCTTCTTATAAGTGGACCCGTTCACCTGAAAAAAAAAGAGTAAAAAAAAAGGGAAATATGTTAGTCTAAAAAAAAGTGTATATATGTTAAAAAACTATATAGAATAAGAAAATAAATATAAATAAAAGAGAGACAATAAAGGTGGATGTGTCTACCGAACGAGTCTGCTCCGGGACACGACGCTCCTCCGGAATCTCGACATCAGGAAGAACCTGCTCTACCAAGCCACCACCCCACTCATACTGGAAAGTAGAGAAAATATCATCGGGCTCTGTAAACATCAGGTTCTCGTCAAGAGATGAAGTAGACAGCCCTGGCCTAGTAGAAGCATCAGAATGCCGCCTGGGCGCGACAGGAGCAGGAAGAGGGGGATGCAACACTAATCTGAGGAAATCCTCATACGCCATCACTGGATAATCTGTCACTGGCATGAGGTATTTCGCCGAGTACTGATACCTGTTGGGCAGTCGATCGGGCTCTATCACCTAGAAAGGAGGCCGAGGAGGCGCCACTGGAGCTACTAGAATGGACTGATGCTGACGTTTCACCTGCTCGCCCATATATAAAGAGTCCACCATGATGGAAACCATCAGTATCCGACAGTGGCTGAACATCAAAGTAACAGAATAATGATCCTCCAAACCCTCCCAAGGAAGGAAGTGCACCGTACTAGGACTCAAGCTAATAATCCGCTCCAGCACTCTTTCCCTCTCCTTACAACCACCGTCCTCTACCGGATCCACCCTGTTACTATCAACGTACTGAGACAGGTACGGAGGCTGGTAAACTCGCCGAATGAGACAACCTGACGAAAATGTACGGAGGCTGGTAAACTCGCCGAATGAGACAACCTGACGAAAATGTGAAAAATGAGAAGGCCCAGACCTGCTAAACATATATATATATATATATATATATATATATATATATATATATATATATATATATATATATATCTATAAATGTAAAAAAAAAAGAGCAAAAATATATATATGGGCTAAAAAAAATAATACATAAAAAAAAGTTTACATAAAAAAAAGAGAGAGAGAAAGAAAAGCAGGAAAAGGCATGTACCTCCCATGCCGGGGCAAAACCATTCAGAGTCGGCGAGTCATTCCGGCTGGTCTTATCCATAGAAGCATACAGTTCGGCCAAGCCTGCCTGTCCCTAGTCATATAAAGGGATCCGATCAAAATCCGCCTGACAAGCTAGGACGGAAACTCTCAGGGAGACATAGGAGTTGGCAAAGAGCGATGCGCCAAGAAATAAAAATAGAAACGCTCTTGCCACTCGAGTCACGGCAGCAACATCATCAGTCGGCACCCGCCCGACATTGCTAAGAAGCCAGTTCCTAACGCTGCCGATGAGAATCTCGTCCATCGATTTAAATTCCGGTTCAAAACCCAGGAGGTCCGCTACCTCCTCCCTACGTCGACGGAGAGTGAAATCAGGAGTCAGGGTCTCCCCTATGCTAGTAGGAATGCCCGTGATCGCGGCAAAATCGCACGGGGTCATGGTCGCCTCCCCGCCAGCAAAAGTGGAAAGTATGGGTGGTGTCCCACCAAAAGTCCCTTAGCACATCGAAGATGGGCAAGTAGCTGGTGAAGTGGGTGAAAGAATGCATAAAAACACTGAAGCCGGACCCCTCCACCAATGACTGCGCCGCCTCAGGCAACATAGCGTAAATCTCAGCTACGTTGGCGCATGTTGCCCGCACCCTTGTGAATTGCCTGGGAATCTAAAAAAAAAGAGGAAGAAAAGAATAGGTAAGTCCCCAATCCTTATTTTCTTCTCTGTACAGTCTTTTAATAAAAAAATGTAAATAACGAACATGTTGCATGCATTGTACTTCATAAAATTTAAAATTGTAGCATGCTAAAAAAAAGAACTTTGTTCATGTAAAAAAAAAGAATAATTTTTTAAGTAAACACATATCATTTTCATACATGTACATAAATTCACATGTAAATAAACATTTATTAAACGTCATTCTTCTACGTGAAAAAAGAGAGTCCATATGTTGTACATATATACTGTATTCTTTTACATTCTTATAAAAAATATAAAAAAACAAAAAACAAAAAAATATATATTTGAAAAAAATAATAATAATAAAAAAACATATTTTTTATGTGTAATTTGTTTTGCACTTAAATAGTTGTTTTTGCATCCTAAACACCATAAAAGTGCATGTTAGACTGCATTTATCATGTACATAACAAAGTATGAAAATATTCATGCATCATCCTATAATTGTTCTGCATTACATCTGGATCAAATAGAGTAATTCATGCATCCATTATATGCATTTCACTGTCCAATAAGCTGCCATAGGGGTACGCTAAAAAGAAGATAAAGTGCCACCAATCATCAAAAGAAATATTTTTATGACATTTACTATGTCCCTGCAGCAGTTGCATGCTTGAAAAATGAATCTAAGGGCATGAAATATATCTGTTTTGTCCAATTTTTATCCGAAAATATGCCCGAAAATACGTTTCGGAAAAAATTAAATTGTATTCCGAAAAGTCTGTCTCGTGATTCTATTGCATGCAAAAATATGTTTTAGTATAAAACATGCATCATATAGCCTCATTTTGCATTTAGAGTATAAATCATGCATAGTAGGGTCAAATAGTGACCACTTGTTCAAACATGCATCGCAAAAATAAATCATATAAATTTTATGCATCACCACTTAATTACATCATTTAGGCATAAATAGGACATGCATATGCATTACTAATAAAGTCAGGAGTGCTCTAGAAGTTCCAAACAGTGCATAAATTTAGCAAGATGTTGCCCCAGTCATCATTAGAATGCCGGTAGTTGAGCTTATTCCGGACCACGCGAGGAGGCTCTCTCCTCCTCTCGTTAGATTCTGGGTGCATGGGAGCCTTCCCTTTCCTGGATCGAGAAGAAGGTGCCATCTGCTAAACAAAACACTGAAATTGGTGGAAGAAAATTGAGAAAATGAGCAAACTTGAAGAAATAAGAAAAGAAAACAGACGACAACAAAAATGGCGAGCCGCTGAGAAAGAGAAGAAGAAAGGAGGGAGCAGTAGCTGCTTTCCCTCACTCCCGTCCATGATAAAGGGTGGAAAAGGGAAATTTTCCTTTTCCCCCCTCAAAAGTTTGAAGCTGCGACACTTTAGTCCTCAAGTTTCAGAGTTTCCAAAATGATCCCTGAGCTTAACGAAGGGTTAACAAAGTTAATCTTGTTACTTAAAAATTAACGACCATCCATCAGAGGACAAAGAAAAATAATATCCCCAGCGGGTCAGCCACAAAATGAAGAAAGAAAAAAAATTTCAATGGCAAAAAGAAAAAAAAAGAAAAGAAAAAAAAAGAAGAAAAAAGAAAAAAAAATTCAGTGGCGACAAGAACAAAAAAAGAAAAAAAGAAAAAAAAAAGAAAAGATAATAATAAATTCCCCGGCAAGAGTGGCAGAAATGCCAAGATCAGCCGAATCCGCGGCAGCCACCAAGGCGCGAAAAGGTAAGTCCGGTATAGTATTTTTGCCCTGACCTCAGAATAATTTCCTTTTAAGGAAAGTTCTTTTGAAAAAAAAAGTTTTATTTGTTTTTCAAATAAAAGAAAGACTCTTTTTCAAAATGAGTTTTGATTTCAAAAACAAAAAACAAAAACAAAAAAAAAGATGAATATTTCAAAACAAAAAAAAGATGAATATTTCAAAAATACAAAAAAAGAGGAATATTTGAAAAGAAAAAAAAACAGAGAGAGTGAGAAAAGAGGGAAAGGAAAAATAATGTTTTCATTACCAATTTTCGAAAATACTTGAAGAAAGTTTTATTTGTCGTGGTCGACGACATATTTTTATCGGTCGGGTGCAGTTTTCTGGAAATTTGAAAGTTTTCTGGTTATGTTTGGAAACAAGGTATTGACCAGCCAGACACAATTTTGAAAATTCTTCTTAACATGTTTCAATGACAAGGTATTGACCGGTTGAAATGTGGTTCCCGAAAAACATTCAAATCTTCATACCGTATTTGACGGTCGTTCTCGACTGTTGAATACGACTTTTTCGAAAAAACACAAAAATATTTTTCCTGTTGTATTCTTGATCGGGTTTTTGACCCAAAGGACATAACATCCTCATTTGGTTGTAGTTTAGTTTTTTGCCTGAACTACGTTTGGTCTGATTTCCTTTAATAAGGAATACGTAGGCAGCCTACATTAGTAGGTCCGACCATTAGAGCACTTTAAATTCATATCTGCTTAAAAACTACGGTAACCTTTTATAACTGACTAAAAATGTCTAGGTTATGGAGTTTGGATAGCATGATAAACTGTGCATTATAACTGCTACCAATTGCATTTCTCTCCCGTTTTAAAATGAACGAAGTTAGAGAGTCTATTGTTTATCAATGATGCTCGTCTACTCAGTAAGCCTTGGGTTACCCGTAGACTCCATCGTTGAGGGGCTCTGTAAACACCCCAATTTCGTACCCCTGGTATGTGACTCTGACATATGATATCAAGAACTGTTCAAACTTAACAAATGTCAAGTTGCAGGAGTTAAAAATGCGAAAGGAAAAGCAGGATGCGCAAAACAGTAAATTGCAAGGGGTGAAAGTGTCAAAATCAAAGTTGAATAGTGGGCTTGGCGCGGCCTAAAGAAGCTGTGGGTGCCGCGCCAGAGAAGCATGGGTGCCGCACCAGAGGAGTGATATTGCCGCACCAGAGATGAACAATGGCCTCTCTCAGTTAGCGCATTGTGCAACTGTTGAAGCCTGTGGCACAATCAATTGAAGCGGCTGAAAGAAATCGAAGAATTCCGGATGAATCCCTCTCTCCAACTATAAATAAGAGGCCCCGGCTTCCTCATTCTATGTTCACAAAAAGGCGATAAAAAATCGCAACGAAGCTCTGCTACTCTCTTTTTTCAGCGCCGATAGAAAAATATTAGCGAGAGGTGTGAGATAGGTGAGTGAAGCCCACTAAAGTCTCCAAACCCCGTCCAAACTCCGCCAAAATAAATATCCACCGGTTATAAGTGATCCCTAGCCTAGTTGTTAGGTATCCACCTCACTTCCCCGGCCCAAAAATCCCAAAGTAAGCCGTTACTTTGCCCGAGTAATGAGCTGAAAAACCAAAAAACTAAGCCATTATTCCGCCCAACCAAAAAGGCCAAAACCTACCAAAATAAGATGTCACTCTGCCCGAGTAGACAAGCCAAAAGTCACCAAAATAGCGGTTACTGCGCGAATCAAAACAACAACCACACAACAAACAACAAAAAGACTCCCTCTCCCGGAAGGACGCAGGCGAGCACACTCAGCTAAAGGTAAAAGCCTTTAAGGCGTTATTTTATTTATTTATTTACTTTTCTGTCCATTTATTATTTTAAAGTTGTTATTTAAATCCAACACAATGTAGTCAATATAAGCCGTTGTGCTGCCCGGATTAGAATAGGAAATAGTATGTAAAAGAGCGGTTATAATGGCCAAATATTTCTTAAATACATTTGTAATAATTGTAAGGAAATGACTGCAAGTCCGTAAATAATGTAGCCATGGATGTATTTGTTTTAATTTCCTGTCTTTTAATACTTTATTTATTTGCTAAATAAATATAACAATAAGCATACTTCAGCCAAAAACCACTTTTGAGACCGAAAGGGCAAGTTGGGTGCCTAGCACTTTCCCAACTCGTAACTTAGCCTCCGAACCCGTTTCTTTTTCTCTGGTCTATTTTTCTTTTTTGGTTTTGCTTTATTTTGCCTTAAAATAAAGATGACGACTCTAAAAATTTAAGATCCAGTGGGGCCTCGCAACATTCCTTCCTTGCACTTTTCTGTTCTCTCCTAAAAAAGGGAGAATGAGAATGGAAGGGTGATGTATTCCCATATCCTGGTATCCCCTAAAAAAAGGATAACTTGATACGGGAAACCCAAAGCTCCTATAGTGATCTGAAACGATCCATAAGGCTATTTTCATAATTAAATCCACTAAAGGCAACCGAGACGCATTTCAACGCGCTAACATAGACAACACTCTTCCCCTAAACAAGGGAGGATGGAATGGGAGCAGTGGTGTCCCGCATCCGCACGTACGCGCAACCCTAACCAAGGGCGCGCGGGGGCGTGGGGCGCACCCCGGGGACCTCACAAGGAGAGAGATAAAAAAATTGCGCAAGAAAAAAATAATACGCAGGGGCTGATTTATTATTCTATGATGCTCGACCTAGATCATTTCGAATGGTGGATCCTGGAAAGAGTATAGGTCCTTCGCCTGGGATCAGTCCGATCTTGGGGAGTCGAAAGGCAGGTGGAATACGTTGGTCCTATACTCTGGAGAAAGAATCCACTATTCAAGGAAAAGTCCTGAGACCATCAAAATAAAGCATGTGCTTATCCGGTCAATTGTAGGGAAAATAAATAATAATAATAAAATACACTAATAAAGGCACGCTGTACTCCATGCCCAGAAAGCCTTCAGCTAGCCTTCTGATACCTCAAAACTCATTTTCCTCAGAAACCTGACCTGAATTTGGAAAGGCAGGAAAAATACTGGCCGGTTGATACGGGATACGGGTACATAAAGCAGATCAGAAAATATATGGGTTAGATCAGATAAAGGCAGAATCAGTTCAGAGAATACAAATCTAAGCAAAATGATAGCTAAAAATAAACAGGCGATGACGGAAGCTAGCAACAATTGGAACAGCTAGGAACCAGTAAAAGAAACTCCTGAGTACGCATCTCCTCCTAGACATGAGGCCTGGCTAAGAAGAAAATGTGATGCCTATGCGGAAAGAATAACAAGCTACGTGATGAATGATCTTTTAGCAGGTTTCTCAGAAACTCTTGCCACCTTCTCCCAAAAGATCAAAATTCCAAAATATGTTCCTAATACTTCTCGCCTCCCTGAAGTAAACCATCCTGATACCTCAGAAAATATCTTTTTCCAAGTCTCTGGGAAGCCATGAATTTCTAGCAACCAGCCAAATAATGATCCCATGGCCCAAGGTAACATGATTTTAAATGCTCATAGTTCTAATCCATATTCTCCAGAAATCAACCCCAATCTCCCTCACCTAAATTCCTGCTATAATAACCAAAATAATTACCTTCTTCTCGAACCTTCAAATACTTATTCCCAGCAAATGGCTCCAGGAACCCCAAAAGAAATAATTTGTTTACTAGAAAAAGAACCTCTCTTGAACCAGGGTCCAGGCAACCTAATCCGAGTATAGTATTATCCAAGGGAGAAAACTCCACCCAGTTGTTTAACCAAATCTCCATTTGGTAATCAGCCTAAGCCAAAAGGAAGGAAAGAAATAATTTTGAGGCACTATGATGAGTTACCTGCTCCAAGGTCTGAAATACTCCCGACGCTGTGGGCCCATGGGATACTTAAGCCCATCGATAATTAACAACCGCCCAATCCATTACCTACTACATGTAATCACGCCCAGTATTGTGAGTACCATCGCTGCAGTGGTAATCTTACTGATAAATGCTACTCACTCAGAAGCGCAATTCAAGATTTTATTGATAACAAGGTAATTACGGTGGCAGGTACAAAATTTTTTGAAACAAATCAAACCAGGGAGGTCTAAAGGGTAGGTGGACCCTTTTTTAGTCAAAATAAAGGTGCTGTAAAATATACTCATCAATAAAAGGAGTTTCTAATAAATGTTTGAAGGACAACTTCCTGGATATGATAGATGGAGATACTAATTATGAAAAGCTCCCTGCTGAGTTTGAGCTTATTACTGATAGGCCTTTGCAGAACTGGTATACTACGACCAACTCGCTTTTGACGCCCGCAGATCTGGTGGACCGCTTCGGATATACTATCCCTACTTCTTCCCCTAGCTTTACGGATTGATCATCTACCGATCCGCTCCCTAAAATTGAGGATCTCAAACCCCAGGTCCTCAATAATGTAAATAACCTTGTACAGTTTGCTATTAATGATAATCTAAATGTCTTTGCTTATTCCTTAGTTGTACCTACATTAAAAGACACATTAAATAATAATAATAATGAGTCATTTGATAAAATGGACCCAAAAGATAAAAATTATTTGCTTGAGCTTGTAAAGTCGATTGAGCACCATGAACATCATCATTCATCAGCAGCAACTGAAGACCTATCCACTATCAATCTGGGGCTGAACAATGAAATAAAAGAAATTAAAATCGGCAGCTACCTGCAAGACTCTGAAAGGGTAGCACTCATTGATCTCCTCAAAGAGTTCGTGGACATATTTGCATGGTCCTACGAAGATATGCCTGGACTAGACCCAGCCATAGTTGAACACTGGATCCCTATGTATCCATATGCTAGACCAATCAAGCAAAAGCTCCGCCGGATTAAGCCAAAATGGTCACTACAAGTCAAAGAAGAAATCATGAAGCAGCTGCACGTCAATTTCATTCGGGTAGTAGAATACCCGATCTAGCTATCCAACACAGTGACCGTTCCCAAGCCCAACGGGAAGGTCTGGATCTGCGTAGACGTCCGCGACCTCAACAAGGCGTCGCCCAAAGATGACTTCCCTCTACCCAATATTGATATTGTGGTAGACGCCATTGCTGCTCACAAAGTCAGATCCTTCGTCGACGGAATGCTAGGCTACAATCAAATTAAAATGACAGTAGAGGACCAAGAGAAGACGTTCTTTACTACTCCGTGGGGGACCTACTGCTACAATGTAATGCCATTTGGGCTGAAAAATGCTGGGGGTACTTATCAAAGGGCTGCTACCTCTTTCTGCCATGACATGATCCATAAAGAAATGGAGGTCTATGTTGACGACATGATCGTGCACTGCTGCGACTCCAATGGTGCCCATATTAAAGACATTCGAAAATTCTTCGAAAGGTTAAGGAAGCACTAGATGAAGCTTAACCCCACCAAATGCACATTTGGGGTTACCAAAGGCAAAGTCCTGGGATTCTTGGTAACCGAGCAAGGCGTCAAGATCGAGCCAGCAAAAATAAAAGCCATTATAGAAATGCCGCGACCGAAAACTCCAACTGAAGTCAAAGGCTTCCTAGGCCGATTGCAGTATATCAGTCGTTTCATCCGACAGTTGACACTCACACGTGATCCCCTCTTCAAACTCCTAAAGAAAAATACTGACCAAATCTGGGACGAAAAATGCCAGCTAGCCTTCGAAAAAATAAAATCCTACCTTACCAATCCCCCTGTGCTAGCTCCATCTCATATACATAAACCTCTCCTCATATACTTAACGGTCATAGACACGTCAGTAGGGGCTATGCTCGCCCAAGAAAAAGAAGATTCGTACGTTGAAAATGCTATCTACTTCATAAGTAGGAAGCTGCAAGGAAGCGAGCTAAACTATTCAACGCTAGAGAAAAGCTGCACTGGCCTAGGCTGGGCCACGCAAAGGCTCAAGACCTATCTGCAAGGACGATCCATCAAGCTCATCCCTAGTATGGATCCTATAAAGTACATCTTCGGTAAGCCATCACTTCCCAGCTGACTGGCCAAGTGGTCCTTTCTTCTCAACGAGTTTGACATAAATTATGTCACACTCAAATTTATCAAAGGCAGCGTAATTGTAGACCACTTAGCCGATCTGCCTTTAAAAGCTGAAGATTCGACTGAGCCTAGCTTCCCAGACAAAGGTGTCCTGGAAATTACTGACCACGACACCTGTTGGCAGATGTTTTTTGACGGAGCCGCAAATAAAAGAGGCTTTGTCATTTGAATCTTCCTAATTGATCCAACAGATTCCTATACTCTGTTAGCAATAAAGGTTGGAGTTCGAGTGCTCGAAGAATACGGTAGAATATGAAACCTGTATTGTTGGCCTAGAAGAAGCCCTCCAAAGGGGAGCCAAAGAATTAAAAGTCTACGGGGACTCCGATCTAATTATAAATCAAGTCGAAGGGAAGTGGAAGACCCAAGATCCCAGGCTGCAACTCTATCATGCCAAACTAACAACACTTGTCGCCCGATTTGATTCTATCTCATTCCACCATCTGCCACGAGATAGAAATAAATTCGTCGATGCATTAGCCACTCTAGCATCGCTAGTCCAAATTCCCGCAGAAACTAATGTTCAGTCATTCGTAGTCGGGAAGAAGGTCATTCCGGCATATTGCTTCAAAATTAGCACAACCCCTGAAGCAGATCACGAACCTTGGTATTCTGATATGATGAACCTGCTTCAGAAAGGGATTTATCCTCCCAGCTTAGACAAAAGAGGGAAAGTCTCCCTGCAGATATTGGCATCGCAATTTGTGTTAAGCGGTGGCAGTTTATATAAAAGGCATTATCAGGGCCTTAATTTATTATGCATCGACCGAGTCAAGGTCGAGCAAATCATGGATTAGCTTCATGGTGGTACCTGCGGGCCCCACATGAATGGCCATATTCTATCCAAGAATGTTATCCGGCAGGGGTACTATTAGAGCGCGCTTGAAACCGATTGCATTCGGTGGGTGCGTCATTGCGACAAGTGCCAACGTTTTGCAAATCTGCAACACGTGCCCCCGCAGGTCCTATATAACTCCACAGCCCCCTGGCCCTTCTCAACATGGGGAATCGACGTCATAGGCCAAATTCACTCGAAGGGATCCAATGGCCACGAATATGTCCTAGTAGCCGTCGATTACGTCACAAAGTGGGTGGAAGTATCTTCCTATAAATTCATGAATGCCCGAAAGGTGTCCGAATTCATCCGGACCAACACTATATATAGCTACGGAGTGCCTTTCGAGATAATCTTCGTCAACGACACGCATTTTGAAGGGGACGTGAATCGTCTGCTCGACGAATTCAAGATCCAAAGGCATAAATCCTCCCCCTATCGGCCGCAAGCCAATAGTGTCGTTGAAGCAACCAACAAAACGCTTGAAAATATCATCAGAAAAATGGCTGACACAGGAAGAGACTAGCCAGAAAAATTGCCATTAGCCCTCTGGGGCTATCACACTTCAGTCCGCACACCCACTGGGGCTACCCCCATATTCTCTAGCATATGGCATGGAGGCGGTACTGCCAATAGAAGTTGAGTACCATCATTAATAGTAATGATGGAATTGGGTATAGCAGAAGTTGACTGGGTCAAAGGGCGATTTGAAGAATTAGCCCTAATCGACGAACGACGCTTGCTAGCCCTGGAGCATACTCGGGCATATCAAAGGCGGATGGCCCGAGCCTTCAATAAAAAATTCAAAGGCCATGACATCCAAGTCGGGGATCTCGTGCTTCGAGAAAAACCCCCTAGTTATGTTGATACTAGGGGAAAATGGAAATCTCCGTGGATGGGACCATATATGGTCAAAGAGATCTGGTCAGGAGGTGTCGTACTCCTCACGAACCAAGAAGGAGAAGATCTCGTTCAGCCCTTCAATCTCGACAAGCTCAAAAGGTGTTATGCTTGAGCCAACTTATCTGGCAGACGCTTCCCTCTCCAGCTCGCTAAGCTAAAAACCCGAAAGTGCGGCCTAGGCAAAAATTAGAGCAAATAAAAAAACAATAAAAAGGAGAGACAAGGGCTCGCTAGGTTGAAAGCCCAAAAGGGCGGCCTAGGCAAAAATTAGAGCGTATAAAAAAAATCAGGAGAAAAAGGGGAGGGAAGGCACTCTTTGAAACCTCGACGTCCTACCTCCAGCCTTCAGCATGCAAGGGGCTCGACTGACAAAAGAAAAAGAAAAACCACGACAGAAGTTCACATTAAAACACTAAAATATAATATTACAGGTCCTAAGGTGCAACTTAGGAATAATTGCTAAAGAAATTTAGGTCATGCATTATTTTCCTGTACATATCTATTTTGCTGCTTCTACCCCCCTTGTTCCCCCAATTACCCTTTTTTTTGCAGCTTAAGCCCCAAGGTGGTCCATCATTTCCTATGGCGTCCGCCCAGCTGGACCCATATACTCCTTCTGCGAGGCACAGGAGAAGCTCTAGTCTCACCTGCACGAGAGCCCTCGGAAGTGTCCTCTTCTTCATCATCAGCACCCCCATTCCTCTGAGTAGCTGTATTACTCGGACCGGCCCCATCATTCCTAAGGGTAGTGCCCCATCCAGTCTAAGGGGGAGGGATAACCTCCTCTGGTTCCCAAGGATTATGTTGCCTGCTCACATTGCTCAGCTCCCAAGGAGGCTCGTTGCCTTCATTCCTAATGGCAATGCCCCATCTAGTCTGAGGGGGAGGGATAGCCACTTTTAGTTCCCAAGGGTTAGGCTGCCTGCTTAATTGCTTAATCGAGGAGGCGCATTGCTAGGACCTCCTGTATTTGGACCAGGAGCCATCCGGGCCCCAAAACTGTGCACTCGCCAGAAATCCTCCTGCAGGGCCCGGGGGACAACTAGCCCTGAGCTCTTTGTGTCTTCGCCTATTTCCATTAGGTGAGCATCTATCCCACTAGATATGTGATGGCCCAACAGTCGCCTCAATCCACGTCTAATTGCACGGGAGGACCCTTCAGCAGCCACCATAATCCACGACAGATACTTGTGGGAGATGAGCATATAATCAGAAAATAGATAGGCCACCTGCAGCCTATCAAAATCCCGCTTCCACATTTCCTAGATGGTGGTGCCCATGTCTCTGCTATTATCCAGCTCCAAAAATATAGGAGGAGTCGAGTCAAGGATAAGCTGCTCTCTCCCAAACTGGCGCAAGATCCTTTCTGCCCTGTAAAAAGAAGTCCGCTCGATGCCCAGCAAGACAACCTGACTATATCCCGCGGAATACATGATAAAGCGCTGGATCTGCCAGTGGCTGATCACCCATACTATATCCATGGAGCCCCCACGAAAAAAAGCTCTCAGCCCAATCATACTCCGAATAATTGGTCTAAGGGAAATGACCGCGAGAGCCATAGAGCCCTGGATCATACATTGCTCCCGACGGTACTGGGCCCATCACCTAGAGAAAGTGCTTTTCCAGCCACATGTGGATCAGAATGGGGTAACGGGTAGGGAATAGCTCATCACCACCAGCAAAAGCATCCAGGCCCGCTAAAGTGTCTGCAAGAATCACAGGGATAATATTCATCCGGCGATCACGTGCCTGTAATGCTAAGTCCACGACCCGCACATCGATGAATCCGGGTTGACCCACTAGCAGGTATCTCCCTACCAGGCAAATAAAAAGTGTTGACAGCCGATGCCTCAAATAATCCAGGTCATCCTCCCTGAACTCTGTGAAGGCTCCAGGAAGGACAGTCAAATCAAAATTTACTCCATTATAGAAGCCTAGAGTAGCAAGGCGAGTGGTATAAAAAAGCTCCCTAATTGCCATGTATGGACGCCTCCGGTGAGAGGGCACGACAATAAGACGGGAAGGTGTCATCCCCACCATTGCACAGAACTCTTCATAGGTGGGACATATTTCGTTCATGCCAAAATTAAAGAGGTGGTCTTGAGGAGACCAGAACCTGGAGGCTCCCCTCCGCATGTCCCAATTAATGATGATGTTCCTCCAGGACATCAGGCACCTATATCCAAAAATATGCTCAAACCAATCGCGCTCATCTTAGCGCAGGGAAAGAATCTAGAAATCCAAGGCATTTTCATAGATTTCTATCTCTAAGGCTGTATGAACTGGTGTGACCATTTTTGAAAAATGCGAAGGGTTATCTGATAAAAGATGGCAAGGGCTGAGCAGAAGAAAGGCTGAAAGCTTATGTGAAGGAGGCAGATGGATTTGTGAAAATGGGCAATCCATTGTCCACTATTTATACCGAAAAATTGAGAAACATACGATTTCTGAGCACAGTGTGCAAACGGTGCTGAGCAGGAACTGCACAGGGAAGACTCTGGGTGCTGCAATAAGCCTCCCCTGGCGCCGCGCCAAAGGCCCTATTAGGCCGCACCAGGATGTTGCCACTGTTCCCTCAAAAGCAGTTGGTATTCCGGTTTTCGGCTCCGACAAAGCTCCATTATTTCTATCTGATCACAGGGAAAATCAAAAGGCTACGAACAATAGACTTGCGGCAATTATATGGTCGAGAACAGGAGGAGGCGGCTGCCTTTTCCTCCCCGCATATCATCAGAAGAGCCCGCTTGAGCCCGAAGGTGTATTCTCTTAAAATCCATCTCTAAAATACAGCGTGCCATTACCCTTAGATATTGGTATAGCTTTATTTTATGCATGTGTTTTTGAGTCTGCATTTTAAAATTTATTGCATCATATAAATTATATTCCATTGCATAATAAATATTTGTACAGATTTTGGTACAAAAATGAAGAAAGAAAAAAAGGAGAGAAAGAAAAAGAGAAATCTAATAAAATGCAGGCATCAAAGAACTAATGTGCACGGGAAGACTGGCTCCTATCATGACCACCTCCCATAACCCAAGGGCCCTCTGTGCCGCCAGCTCTGTATGCTCATCCTCGGCTCCGAGCGCTGCTCGACCTGGCATCCGCATCATCATCATCATCACCCTGGCGCCTGGTCTGCCGCACCGCATCATTCCCCTGCAGGAAAGCTCGCCAACAAGCTTTTGATAAAGCTTGTTGACACTGAAAAAGCCCCGTAGAAGTAAACACATTCACCTGAAAAGAAATAGTGAGATAGCAAAAAAAAAATATTAGTCTCCAAAAAAAGAAGGGGATAGGCATCATAAAAAAATGATAGTGAATAAAATATATGCATGATAAAAAAAAGATGCAAAAGTGAAATGTGTTAACCGAACGGGCCTGCTCTGGGACTTGACACTCCTCGGGAATATCGGCATCGGGAAGGACATCCTCCACCATCCGGCCATCTCGATGATATTGGAAGGAGGAGAAGACATCATCAGGCTCAGTAAATTCCAGATGCTCGTCGAGAGATGAGATGGAAGACCTTGGCTTGGCAGAAGCATCAGAAGCCCGTCTGGGGCCACAGGAGCAGGAGGGGGAGGATGAAGCACAGTCCTCAAGAAACCTCATAAACTATAGCCGGAAAATCAGTTGCAGGCATGAAAAATTTCGACAGGTATTGATACCTGTTCGGCAAATGATCCGACTCTATCACCCAAAAAGGAGGCCTAGGAGGCGCCACTGATTTCTCTCCACGGTTTTGACGCCCTAATTAGGGTTTCGCCTTCATACCGCCGGACGGCGTAGGCATGGCGGCTAACACTCCGGCTGGACCTTCATCAGCTGCGGCCAGCGCTCCCTCGGCTCCCATGTCATCGGTTGCACCAACCGCACCCATCCCCAAAACATATGCTAACATAGTTGGAAACCCTAAGCCTTTTGTGGGGAAGGAGAATCCCGTACTACAAGCTATACCTCTAGCCCCAAGGAACCAGACTTCGTTCAATGGAGAACCAGGGTGTATATTCACCCCGCTGGAAGTAGAAACGGCAGATAAGCAGTTCTCGAACACCATGGTGTTGAAGTTCTCGGCTGGACGTCCTTCTGTACATGCGATACAGGAAGAAATATCCAAATCATGGAAGCTAAACAGCCCCTTTGTTGTTGGACTACTCGATCCTCGTCATGTAATGGTTCATCTCTCTTCTTCAGAGGATCTAGTATTAGCCCTTTCTAAAGAATCGCACATGATTCAGTCGTGCATGTTTCGATCGTTTCGGTGATCTCCGGATTTCTCGTTTCGTAAGGACTCCACGAAGGTTGCAGTATGGGTGAGGCTTCCTCAACTACCTTTGACTTATTTCAACCCATCTTGTCTCCAATGTATTGGTAACTCTCTCGGGAAGTTTCTTAGGGCGGATGATAAAACATTATCATTAGTGCGACCGATGTTTGCCCGTATTTGTGTAGAGATGGATGTTTCGGAGAAGCTCCCGTCTCGTTTTTGGATAGGCACAAGTAAAGATGACGGCTTTTGGCAGCCATTAGCATTCGAAGGGAACATTAATTTTTGCGTTGGATGTGGTCTCCTTGGTCATACGAAGGAGTTTTGTCGCAAAGGATTTAAAAGGGCTGTTAAATCTCAATCGGATCATCCTGTTGATTTTAACGGCCCCCATAATTGTAAGATCCCGATTCCCGGTTAGCTTGAATTGCGTGCAAAGCTCGCATTTCCTCTTTCGTTGATTGCTCGTTTGGTTTGTGAGAGAGTCTAAATGTGTATGAGAGATCACATTAAGACTAAAACACTTTTAGGAGATGTCATTTAGTGGTTGACTTGTTAAAGTCAAAAGTCGAATCCGACGATAGTCGAAATGCGACGCGATTGAGAGTTTATATGCGGGTTTTGTGTTTCGACCTCGATTTGGTCCCGATCTTTACATGATGATTAAATAACATGTTTAGATGTGTTAGACTTCTAATTGGATGTATTCCATAAGTCTCGTGAAGTTTTGACGCCTCGAGAATAGCAATTCTCCTTATCGCAGAAGTTTGAGATTGAGCCGGCGAACGTCTCGTCTTTCGGGAGCCTATTTCCCCTATCTGTTGTTCATCATCTGAGAGGCATTTATGCCTATTTAGTAGCCCTAATAAGTGTTTACAATCATGGGTTATTACCCGTCGGTTTGCGGTTTCATTCGACGTTTAGATAGCAAGTAGTTACGTCTTGCGCTCGGTTTTGCCCCGGTTGTTTCGGTGTTGTTTATGAGAGTCTAGACCTACTTTAAAATTGGTTTGAGACTTGGATGGATTAGTTTAATGTTTAAGGACTTTAAGGGTTCAATTGTGAGCCATTTCAAGCTTTAAGGCTCGAGGATGCATGCGGAACGATCGAAACCGAGAAGGAAGCAAGAAAATGGAAGAAGGTCGATTGAGGAAGCGCCGCATGGTATGGACACCATGCGACCGCATTGAGGCTATTCCCTGTTACGGGATTTCTTTGGGATTTTGAATTGTTGTCCAACTTATACCCACCCAAACCCAACCTAAACTAATCCTAAACCCTCCTAACTATCTTAGGATATATCCTAACCATCTAATTGAGTTTTGGAGGGGGATTATATGGGTTAATTAAAGGGAAACAAATCTATCATCTAAACACACACCCACTTACTTTCCTAACCCTTTTAGACCAAAAACTCAAAGTCTAACACCCCATTTTCAGCCATTGACTCTCAAAAACGTGGGAGACCTCTATGAGAGCTTGAGAGAAGAGTTCTAGGGTTCTTGAGAGCCCAACCCTTGGAATCCATAGCTAGGAGTCTCCATTTCACAATCCACTCCATAGAATTGAAGAGGAGATTGAGGAGAAGAACACCCACCTCTTGGAATTTCGAATTTGTGGCTTGAAGGGGCTGAACTAAGGTAAGTTTCTACCTCTCTTCCTTTGATTTTGGGGCTCCATTGACCCTAGGGAAACAACCATTTATGCTATGTGAGGTCAATGGATGCCATTGTTAGGGTTTTTAGAAATTTATGAACCCTAGGTTTCAAATTATTGTTAGAGATGGGTGAACCTATGTGAGACTTGATTTTTATGGAATTCATATGCCAACTAGTCTATTAAACTTTGCTATATGAATTGTTCATATGTATTGAGCTTGAATGACAAAGATACTTGGAAGGGGATTTTTCCCCAAATTGTGTTGGGCTTGTTAAACATGATGGTAAGCCTAATTATTGTGTTATACATGTTTAGTGGAGTCTATTGAACTTAGTTGTGTGGATTATTCATGAGTATTGATGTGGATTTGGTTGAGATACTTGGAGGGTGCCTTGCCCTAATTTTGTTCTAGCTTGCAAATAGATGATGTGAGCTTGATTACTATGTTTTATATGCTTAATAGAGTATATTAAACTTTGCTATATGAATCGGTTATGTGCATTGAGCTTTAATGACAAAGATGCTTGGAAGGGGATTTTCCCCAAATTGTGTTTTGGCTTGTTGATCATGGTTGTAAGCCTAGTTATTGAATTATACATGTTTAAGAGAGTATATTAAACCATGTTGTATAATTTAATCATGATTTGAAGATTATGATTGGTATGGTGACTTGAATGAATTTATGCACGAGATGGCCAATTTATTCTAAGTTGCATTGTTAAGTAAATTGTGGGGTTTATGATAGTTTATTGAATATTGGGGTTATGGTTTTGGCGACAGTTATGAACTTATGGGAATGATGAAGCCTAAGCTTCTATTCCTTGAATTTTCGGAAAACTTAGATTGAACTCAACGGAGTTAACCTTTGGGTTAGAATGAATCCTAGGAACTATAATCTTAAGTCCTACGGAATTTTTGGTAGAATTCATGGAGGTTGAGCCTCCAAGAAGTTTTGAAGTGTGTGAAGCACACTTGATTATGAGAACTTATATGATTCTCGGTTGTGTTGTTTATGCTAGTTGTGGATGAATTGCATGACTAGTTTGATAGTAGAGTGTTTACCTACTTGTTTTGAGCATATGAGTATATATTACTTGTGCTTGGGTTTTGAGTCCAGCTGGAGTCGGTTTGGTTGAGTTTGGTGGGACGATACATCGTCTTCACGAATTGTGAGATTCGTGATCGCGATGGATCGCCGTGCCGGGTTTGCACACACCCCTCCATCGATGGCCACGGTGGGGAAGTAGTTTATCTTAGTTGTAGTAATACACATGACTTTGATAACTATGGAACTCGAGCGGAGACTGTCTCGGGGACGTCGATATCTACGAGAGGGATATCGAGGGCACATAAGGGTTTTGCACGTGTTTTTGCAGGAGCGACACGCGCGGAGGAATTTTTGGTAATGGTATCATATCCCTGATATATACATGAATTGTTTCACAAGTGCTTAAGTGAATACGTGCTTGGTGAATTGGATATGATATGATGTTTGTGTTGGTTTCTTACATGTTATACTTAATAGATAACATATTGATTTAAGTTGTTAAGCATATATGCTATCACATGAATATTATTGGAATGTGGTTTTATGCCAAAGGTATAAATCATTATTGTTAAAGTTTGTATGCCTTGACATGAATATTATGGGAAGACTATGTTATAATAATAACATAAATTACTGTTGTTAAGCTAATATGCTTTATCATGAATATCATTCGGATATGGCACTATGTTAAAAGCAGGAATTATTGTTGTTAAGTTTATATACCTTGACATGTAGGTCATTGGAAGGTTATGTTATACCGATAACATGAGTTATGATAGTTGAGCATAAAATGCCTTGATATGGATTTTAGAGAGATGTTATACTATAATGATAACATGGTTATTTAATGTCGAGCATGGATGCCATGACATGATTTTATATACGGTTATTTCATGACGATAGCATGATAAATTTTATGATTGAGCATTATGCCATGATAGGAAGTTATGGTTAGTAACTTACTAAGTCTTTGTGACTTACTTTTATTTGTTGGTTGTTTTCCCTAGATCCGAGCCGAGCGTGCGGATCCAAGTAAATCAGAAGATTGCGTTGACAAAGATTCTTTTGGCAAGGTTGCTACTTAGATGTTTGTTTTGTTTTTGGTGAGGTCGTTGGGAAGATGAAGTTATGTAAACTTCATGTTGGGTAGCAAACCTAAATGTGAATTGTGATATTTATAATTGTTGTTTAGTCTATATTTTTGGTAGCCGACAAGTAGTAGTCGTGCTTGGTGTATATTTATGGTTATGATTCCATATGCTATATTGTTGTTGGTACATGTATTATTGGTAGCCGACTTGTGTTAGCCGCGCTTGGTAAAATTGGTGAATATGTTTAGCATGTTACATTGCTAGTTAAAGTATTATGTTTGTTCTCTGGCGTGTTTGTAGCCGTTGAGTTGTTAGACTAGAGTCTTAGACTTAGTTTAATGTTGGGTTCCGGCCGTAGTTTCGCCGATGACTTGGTTTATATTATGCTTATTATTGAATTGCATAACAGGGAGTTTGTCTTACGTGCCCAATGTTGCGGCACGCGAATCGAATTTTTGGACCGAGAGATTAATTATCTCTTTGGTTGTTTTTAGTTTGAGCTTGTTAGCTCGGGCGCCACTGTTTTATTTTATTTCGCTTCCGCATGTGTTTTGAGTTGTCGGTGTATCGCCGTTATGGCTCTACCCATTATTTGTTACTTGATTGTTGTTATTTGCTTTCCGGCGGCACGACCTTGGGATTTCGTCTTGGGATCCGGGTCGGGTCGTCACAGTTGGTATCAGAGCTATGATTATAAATTTAGCTTTCAGCCGGGATAGGTTCCTTGGCTCTGGGGGTTGGTTTTGTGTGATTTGTTATATCTTAACGTCGAGAGTATAGTATGTTAAGATGTTTGAACTAGAATGGATGTTAGCACTAGTAAAGGTGCCAATGTTGATAAGTATAAGGTGATACTAGTAGTATCCATGATTGAGGATCCACCGGAGAATTGGTGGCAAATATGATGATATTGTGATTTAATATCTAAGTGAAGATCACAGAGTTAGCGCATTAGAGTAGCGCACTTAGTGCCGAATGAGACTAGGAAGACTCCATAAATTGTGAAAGAGTTAAGGATTAAGGGTAAAATAATATAGGCGATTCATTTTATTACAGCTTGCGGATTTTCGAGGGGCTGTGGTTTATACTTATGAGAAAAAGTTAAATGTTAAGGAACGCACCTGAGAGAGGACCTCAGGGAATATTAAGGTTGATGATGTAGTTAGAGGATAGTAGATACCTCCTGAAACTGTGTAGGCAAATCCGTGGACTAGTAAGCGGAGTGATACTTCTACCTAAAGTTATAGATGAAGAGGTGATAAATTGTTGTATAAATTTCGTTTGAGAAATGGGACACCAAGTGTAGGTGTTGGAGCAATATAGACAAGTGTTTAGTTTATGGTGGTGATCACATTAGAATGGATTGCCTTAAATTGAGGATTAATGACTCTAAAAGCGCTAATGAGCAGTCTAGTGACGCTTAGGGAAATGGTTATAGACGAGCTAGGGTTTGAGGTTGTTTGCGTACGTGGCGGTTGGCCACTACGGAGTTTTGAGACCTACCTTGGATAGGAGGTAATTCATTATACGGATATTATGGTTGCTATTATCGCTATTATGAGTGCACGTTGTATCGGTAGCTCATATGCATTAATACATACATTGCATTGTGTGTTGAGATTGAATTATTTTTGTTTTCCTCGATTTATGGATATTATTGAGGAGGATGTCCCGGTATGGGATTGGTTTACGGTTTTGGTTGAAATTTTGATTTGTCGGTAGACAGTCGATTGCAGTAAAGTAATACGGTTATGTAAGCCTATATGGATGGCGATGTTATAAGTATGTGAATATTGAATATGTGATAATGCTACTAGTGGTAAATACTAGTGGTGCGTTAAATTTGTATGCTCTATAGAGATATGCGTATAGTAAAATAATTATACTTTGTTGTGTGATTTTTATGCGAGTAGGATGCGCTTGAATCGCACGATCGATACTTAGTGGTTCTGAGATGGATTGCGGTTATTACGAGCAAGTATACCGCTAAGTCGCGATTAATGGGGTGTCGTTGCCTCGCGAGAGTATTTCATGTGTGTTTTAACGAATACGAGATTTTGGACTAAGGTAATGAAAGACTTTACAGAGTTTTGACGGTTGTGAGTACTAGAGTGAATGATACCTCTTTACTCTGGAGTTACTACAGAAGTATAGTTAGGCGAGTATAGTGAATATACAAACCTCGTTATTTGTTGAAATTGCCATTGCCTAGAAAAGTTACCATGAGGGAATTTTTATGTGTACGTCTTCTCGTTTTTGTGATATAAACATGTATGAATAGTTTAGAAATCTCATGTGCTATAATAGTTGTTTGATTAACCGATATGCATGGTTATGAGTTACATGAGTTTTATGCATTACATGAATCATGGGAATTACATGGAGTATATGAGAAGATGTATGATGATACTTGGTTATTTTATATCACATTTGCATGATATACATGTGTACATGCGACACTGTTAATGATATGAATTTTATCATGTCGTTGATGATTTAAAATTTTGAGTAAGATATATTTGTGATTTTGAAGTATAGACATAACTTGTACCGGTGCGTGTGTTATTTTAAAAGGAGAATTAATATATGATCTTTATACGCGAACATGCATGGTAAATGCATTTTGTTAAAAAGAAAAGACATGGTTTATAAGAGTAATAAATATGTCTAACGGAAATAGTTGTATTTGAGTATGAACATGCTTATATGCATTAGTAAGCAATGTAATTTGTTTAAAATATAGCATGATAAAATCTTGATTCTCATGCCTTATGGATATGCCATGATTACACTGTTGCATGATTATGTGAGACTGTAGTAAAGGATGCTTAAGATTTTTCTCATAACCCTTCGCATCCTTGCAACGAAAGCTTTTGAAATCCAATTTAGCCGGTACCCTAAATTGGTGATCAAAAGAGGTTCGTTGGTGGACTAGGATTGGTAGTAAGCAGGTTAGAAATTGACTAAACCTCTTACCAGAAGAAAAGAAAAATAAATGGAATAAATTTTCACATGATGCTCTTATATGCATTGTCTATGATTTGGAAGTTGCGAGCATGACTTGCATGATCCTGAATGTTAACTTACTTGTTTTAGAAGTGTGTTGTGGAACACTCTTCCTTATGTTACGAATTGCTCTATCAGCTATCTTTACCTCTCATGATTTATAATTCTTGTATTTATATTTCATGTTGTAGCTCCGAAGCAAATAGTTTCGGGAGACTTATGTTTATAAAGTCCTTGGATACGTTCCGATGGTATATTTAGAATTCACATGCTTAATTAATTAGTCATGGAATTTGTGAGTGCTTTGCGACTCAAGTATGAGTCAAGATATTTTCAACCTAAGTGCTTGGTATTATGGTTATTGAAAATTTCCGAACTTGTGAATGTGGGATTTTTGGTAGTATGGTTTTACCTCCTTGGTTGATTTGTAAGATAGTAGACTCGGAGACTGAGTCTAGGTTTGTGGTTCGAGTGGGGATGAGGAGTACGAGTTCACGATGAACCAAGATGGATTTTCGACTTTCAAGAGTAAAGTTTGTGTTCCTTCAGTTGATGGTGTGCCCCGGGACAAATAGTTTTGGTAACTGAATGTTTATGGTATGCTTAAACTTGTTATCTTTTAAACTTTGGGGTTTGTGTACAAGATTGGTTAGTACTGTTCATATGTGTTTTCGCGACTCGAATATGAGTCATATTATTTCCAATCTAAAAAGTTTTATGTGGTTGTGCCTATTAAGAGGTTTTGAAACCCGAGTTTGGGATCACGGTAGTTTGATCCTCATATACCTGGTTTGGTTATTGTGATGGTAGACTCGGAGACTGAGTCTAGGTTTATGGTTTTGAGCATCGAGTGTTTACTCAGGATTGTGAGACACCGTAGTGGTGTCTGGGTATTCCATGTTGAGGTGATGACCTAGCATTGGTTTGAGATACAGTCTAGAATTCGGGACGAATTCTTTTAAGGGGGAGAGGATGTAAGATCCCGATTCCCGGTTAGCTTGAATTGCGTGCAAAGCTCGCATTTCCTCTTTCGTTGATTGCTCGTTTGGTTTGTGAGAGAGTCTAAATGTGTATGAGAGATCACATTAAGACTAAAACACTTTTAGGAGATGTCATTTAGTGGTTGACTTGTTAAAGTCAAAAGTCGTAACCCGACGATAGTCGAAATGCGACGCGATTGAGAGTTTATGCGGGTTTTGTGTTTCTGACCTCGATTTGGTCCCAGATCTTTACATGATGATTAAATAACATGTTTAGATGTGTTAGACTTCTAATTGGATGTATTCCATAAGTCTCGTGAAGTTTTGACGCCTCGAGAATAGCAATTCTCCTTATCGCGTAGTTTGAGATTGAGCCGGGCGAACGTCTCGTCTTTCGGGAGCCTATTTCCCCTATCTGTTGTTCATCATCTGAGAGGCATTTATGCCTATTTAGTAGCCCTAATAAGTGTTTACAATCATGGGTTATTACCCGTCGGTTTGCGGTTTCATTCGACGTTTAGATAGCAAGTAGTTACGTCTTGCGTCGGTTTTGCCCCGGGTTGTTTCGGGTGTTGTTTATGAGAGTCTAGACCTACTTTAAAATTGGTTTGAGACTTGGATGGATTAGTTTAATGTTTAAGGACTTTAAGGGTTCAATTGTGAGCCATTTCGAAGCTTTAAGGCTCGAGGATGCATGCGGGAACGACCGAAACCGAGAAGGAAGCAAGAAAATGGAAGAAGGCTGATTATTGGAGGAAGCGCTCGCATGGTATGGACACCATGCGACCGCATTGAGGCTATTCCCTGTTACGGGATTTCTTTGGGATTTTGAATTGTTGTCCAACTTATACCCACCCAAACCCAACCTAAACTAATCCTAAACCCTCCTAACTATCTTAGGATATATCCTAACCATCTAATTGAGTTTTGGAGGGGGATTATATGGGTTAATTAAAGGGAAACAAATCTATCATCTAAACACACACCCACTTACTTTCCTAACCCTTTTAGACCAAAAACTCAAAGTCTAACACCCCATTTTCAGCCATTGACTCTCAAAAACGTGGGAGACCTCTATGAGAGCTTGAGAGAAGAGTTCTAGGGTTCTTGAGAGCCCAACCCTTGGAATCCATAGCTAGGAGTCTCCATTTCACAATCCACTCCATAGAATTGAAGAGGAGATTGAGGAGAAGAACACCCACCTCTTGGAATTTCGAATTTGTGGCTTGAAGGGGCTGAACTAAGGTAAGTTTCTACCTCTCTTCCTTTGATTTTTGGGGCTCCATTGACCCTAGGGAAACAACCATTTATGCTATGTGAGGTCAATGGATGCCATTGTTAGGGTTTTTAGAAATTTATGAACCCTAGGTTTCAAATTATTGTTAGAGATGGGTGAACCTATGTGAGACTTGATTTTTATGGAATTCATATGCCAACTAGTCTATTAAACTTTGCTATATGAATTGTTCATATGTATTGAGCTTGAATGACAAAGATACTTGGAAGGGGATTTTTCCCCAAATTGTGTTGGGCTTGTTAAACATGATGGTAAGCCTAATTATTGTGTTATACATGTTTAGTGGAGTCTATTGAACTTAGTTGTGTGGATTATTCATGAGTATTGATGTGGATTTGGTTGAGATACTTGGAGGGTGCCTTGCCCTAATTTTGTTCTAGCTTGCAAATAGATGATGTGAGCTTGATTACTATGTTTTATATGCTTAATAGAGTATATTAAACTTTGCTATATGAATCGGTTATGTGCATTGAGCTTTAATGACAAAGATGCTTGGAAGGGGATTTTCCCCAAATTGTGTTTTGGCTTGTTGATCATGGTTGTAAGCCTAGTTATTGAATTATACATGTTTAAGAGAGTATACTAAACCATGTTGTATAATTTAATCATGATTTGAAGATTATGATTGGTATGGTGACTTGAATGAATTTATGCACGAGATGGCCAATTTATTCTAAGTTGCATTGTTAAGTAAATTGTGGGGTTTATGATAGTTTATTGAATATTGGGATTATGGTTTTGGCGATAGTTATGAACTTATGGGAATGATGAAGCCTAAGCTTCTATTCCTTGAATTTTCGGAAAACTTAGATTGAACTCAACGGAGTTAACCTTTGGGTTAGAATGAATCCTAGGAACTATAATCTTAAGTCCTACGGAATTTGGGTAGAATTCATGGAGGTTGAGCCTCCAAGAAGTTTTGAAGTGTGTGAAGCACACTTGATTATGAGAACTTATATGATTCTCGGTTGTGATGTTTATGCTAGTTGTGGATGAATTGCATGACTAGTTTGATAGTAGAGTGTTTACCTACTTGTTTTGAGCATATGAGTATATATTACTTGTGCTTGGGTTTTGAGTCCAGCTGGAGTCGGTTTGGTTGAGTTTTGGTGGGACGATACATCGTCTTCACGAATTGTGAGATTCGTGATCGCGATGGATCGCCGTGCGGGTTGCACACACCCTCCATCGATGGCCACGGTGGGGAAGTAGTTTATCTTAGTTGTAGTAATACACATGACTTTGATAACTATGGAACTCGGCGGAGGCGTCTCGGGGGCGTCGATATCTACGAGAGGATATCGAGGGCACATAAGGGTTTTGCACGTGTTTTTGCGGGAGGCGACACGCGCGGAGGAATTTTGGTAATGGTATCATATCCCTATATACATGAATTGTTTCACAAGTGCTTAAGTGAATACGTGCTTGGTGAATTGGATATGATATGCTGTTTGTTTTGGTTTCTTACATGTTATACTTAATAGATAACATATTGATTAATGTTGTTAAGCATATATGCTATCACATGAATATTATTGGAATGTGGTTTTATGCCAAAAGTATAAATCATTATTGTTAAGTTTGTATGCCTTGACATGAATATTATGGGAAGACTATGTTATAACAATAACATGAATTCTTGTTGTTAAGCTAATATGCTTTATCATGAATATTCATTCGGATATGGCACTATGTTAAAAGCGAGGAATTATTGTTGTTAAGTTTATATACCTTGACATGTAGGTCATTGGAAGGTTATGTTATATCAATAACATGAGTTATGATAGTTGAGCATAAAATGCCTTGATATGGATTTTAGAGAAATGTTATACTATAATGATAACATGATTATTTAATGTCGAGCATGGATGCCATGACATGATTTTATATACGGTTATTTCATGACGATAGCATGATAAATTTTATGATTGAGCATTATGCCATGATAGGAAGTTATGGTTAGTAACTTACTAAGTCTTTGTGACTTACTTTTATTTGTTGGTTGTTTTCCTAGATCCGAGCCGGCGTGCGGATCCAAGTAAATCAGAAGATTGCGTTGACAAAGATTCTTTTGGCAAGGTTGCTACTTAGATGTTTGTTTTGTTTTTGGTGAGGTCGTTGGGAAGATGAAGTTATGTAAACTTCATGTTGGGTAGCAAACCTAAATGTGAATTGTGATATTTATAATTGTTGTTTAGTCTATACTTTTGGTAGCCGACAAGTAGTAGTCGTGCTTGGTGTATATTTATGGTTATGATTCCATATGCTATATTGTTGTTGGTACATGTATTATTGGTAGCCGACTTGTGTTAGCAGCGCTTGGTAAATTGGTGAATATGTTTAGCATGTTACATTGCTAGTTAAAGTATTATGTTTGTTCTCCGGCGTGTTTGTAGCCGTTGAGTTGTTAGACTAGAGTCTTAGACTTAGTTTAATGTTGGGTTCCGGCCGTAGTTTCGCCGATGACTTGGTTTATATTATGCTTATTATTGAATTGCATAACAGGGAGTTTGTCTTACGTGCCCAATGTTGCGGCACGCGAATCGAATTTTTGGACCGAGAGATTAATTATCTCTTTGGTTGTTTTAGTTTGAGCTTGTTAGCTCGGGCGCACCTTGTTTTTATTTTTATTTCGCTTCGCATGTGTTTTGAGTTGTCGGTGTATCGCCGTTATGGCTCTACCCATTATTTGTTACTTGATTGTTGTTATTTGCTTTCCGGCGGCACGACCATGGGATTTCGTCTTGGGATCCGGGTCGGGTCGTCACAATAATGGTGGTAATATGCAGCCAAGGACTAATTTGAAAGGAAAGGAGGTCTTGACAGATCCACCCCCCAGAGAAAATCCCAATTTGAATGGGACAAATTTTGTTAGGGACAAAAAGTGGGTACCGGTGGAAAAGGCTACTAAGAATAGTGGGGATGCAACTCCTTCAATGGTTCCAACTCCACAGGAGCACAGGAGAGAAGGATCGTGAGCACGAGGCCGTCGAGTGGTTCAGGCGGATAGCGAGGACGTGGAAGATTTGGGGTCACTAATAACGGGCGGTGTCGGTTAAAAATCCATATGATGTTTTAATGAACTTAGATGGTGAGACGGAAATTGAAAAGGAAGGCTGCGATGAATAAGCATGGCGTGGTAGCAGTGGCAGGATGTATGGAAGGATGTTCCACATCGCTCCCCAGGTTTCGATCGACGAGCACTTTCAGTTGATGGGGACAAAGAATCTAACGCTATAGATTTGACTACAGCTTTGACAGATTTGGATGTGTCCTCAGTTAAGCTAAGGCCATCATTTATTCGGTACTGTGATAATTTGAATAAATATCGAAAGAAAGTTTCCTTTGCAAAGCAAAACGTACGTGTGACTAGGGCTGTAGCTAAGGCCCAGACTAAACCCTCTCAATAATAGTTTACATGACGATGTTCATATGGAATGCGAGGAGTGTGTGTAATAAACGTACGAGGAATTATTTTCGTATGATTAAGAGACATCATAATCCATTCCTGTGTGCTATTCTGGAACCCAAAGCTTCAGGGGATCGTTTGGCTTCGTTCTGCAGCTGTATGCGTTTTATTGATAGCTTACATGTCAATCCTATTAACCAGCATATTTGGATATTATGGAATGATAGAGTGGAGGTTTCTCTTCTTGCAAGTTCTAATCAATTTATAACTGTACACGTTAAAGTAATCATTATTCATAGACTTGTTGCATTTGGAAATAAGATGACCAATATATTACTTCACAGATTCAGTCCGGTTTTGGGCAAACTTCAGGAAAATTCTGGTACCAATCGACTGAAGAGAATTTTCTAAAGATTTAGTATGTTTTACCTACATATGTTAGGATACGCCCTGTAAAATATGGTATTTTTCCAAGGTGTATAAGTACCTCATTTAGGTCTTGACTTCCGGCTGTGGCAGAATTCTGTTTTCAGGAAATCAGCTTCTGTACTTGAACTTGTAGTAGCCATATTTTGATGAATATAAGTCCAAATTGAGTAATTTAAAAGGCTAAACTATAGTTTAAAGAGTCTAGTTTCATAAGAATCAATAATCTTCTCATTTGGAGGTGTGAGCTATTTATGGTCAATTTTACAAGATCGACTTTCCAGTAACAACAATCTGGAAATTGGTCTGTTTTATGCATTTGTGAGTTTTGAGTGGGTTTTGGCTATTGACTCTTGCACCCTTGCCCTTGGACGTCCATTGTGACTCAAAGCCTCCTTTGTTGACTCTTCAACAACCCTTGTGAACCCTTTGATCATTCCTTATCAATGGTCATCCTTCCTTGGCCAATTAGAAGCCTCTTAACTCACTTCACTTGGATTAGGGACTTCTTGGGAAGTATATAAACACAAAATTCAGCAAATCAGCCATTGTTGATCATAACAAACCAGAGATTCAGAGACTTAACTCCAAAATTCGTCCATGGAAGAAACCCTAGGTTGAAGGACCATTTCCCGGAGATCCGGTGGTCCGATCGACGAACCGAGACCGCCAAATCGAAGCCCTCGATCTTCGCTACAAAAATCCTTGCTCTAATCAACCTTTCCTCCATTAATCTTAGGACTAAGGTACGTTGAGAAATCCCTGAAATTTTCATGTTCAATAAAATGACATGACCCCTTCATTATAGTTGCTCTATTGATGATTATGAACACCTTTTGTGAAGACAAAACCTCCAATTCAACATATAAAATATGTGTATGATTTTATGAAATCTCTATGATGTTATGATTTTGACATTTTGTAAAGCATGAATGTTGTTTGTATTAATCTTGGGAATAACTATTGTGAAAGAATTTGGTTCAATTCAAGGTTTAGCAAAATCACCGAAACTAGGGTTTGAAACTCGGGATTGTGTTTAAGGCTAGTTTAAGATCATGAACGGCCTAGTTATCGATTTCTAAATGAAAGGAGAACTTAGGAAAGGGCAATGTAATGCATATATTATCAATGCTCTATTTGGTTGAATTTTAGTAAAACTCACCGGAGTTGAGATTAGGGAGTTATTGAACAATACCGACTCCACATTCAATCCCTACGACGTTCGTAGTGCGTTAGACTAATATATTAGCTTACGTGACTTTCGGATGGATGAAGGGCATGTTTGATATGAGTGATTATAAGACTCAATCGAGTTCTTATGTGGTTTATGTGATTGTGTGAAGCAAATGCACAATTGAGAGCATGTTGTAGAATGATGTATCTACTTGACAGTTTGAATTCGCTCTTGTCAAATTCCTACTTGATTCTTTAATGAGTAAAAACACCTACTTGTTGAATAATGAATTTGAGGACTATTCTATGAGAAGATTGTGATTGGGGCTTTCTTAGTACTCTATATATGGAGTCTACTTGTATAAGTCGCTAGGATGACCGTGTTGTTATCGAAGACTCACCAATATGGTTTGACCTTACGGGTTATTACCGCTCTAGTGTTGCTTAAGTCTTTGACTACCATCGACTTTTGTGTTATTGAATGAGTTACTACTCTAGGAAGAGTTTAGTAAATGGCTTCGTGATCCGAGACTAACGGAGTAGTCTTGGATAGTACTTAATGGACTGATGGTTAAGTTGTGACTATTGAATTTCATAGGTAAATATGGAATACTGTGTATATTTTATATTATGACTAAATGCGTGATTTCCTACCTTGTTAAGAATTGATTCTTCTATGTGTTTCTATGATATGACTTATGAGCATATTGAATGTATTTGCCTGTCGATACGTCTGTTTTCTGATTAACGAATTGTGGTGAACTTGGATTCTACTATTAAGTGGAATTATGAATCAAAATTGAATTAAGCTTGATTTCACAATAATGAACTTGGGACTTGAACTAAGATTCCTAAATGGAATGAGAGCCTTGCTATGCCTCGAACGAGAACATAGAAAAGAGTCTTGGGACACATATAGTGTTCAAACTCTATTTGGTTGGAATTGTAGTAAAGACTCAACGGAGTCGAGTTAAGGAACAATTTTACCTTACGAGGATCGTGGTGAGATCCTATGATAATTATATTCCAATTGACTAGATTACTAGCTTTTGGGACTTGAATTGAATAGAGTGAACAAACTTGGCACTTATGATTTAGGGACTCAAATAAGCTCCTATTGTGGTTTTGTGATTAATGTAACAATGTACATAATCATATGAGTTTAGTAGATCATTATATCTACTTGAGAATTAGCAAGTAAACATCTACTTGTGCATTGCATATAAGTCCAGCTGGCATTACTTGAGTTTTCAATATGATGGTGGGACGATACATTGCTTTCACGAATTATGGGATTCGTGAGTTTGTCAATGTCGCCGCATACTGGATGGTAGGGTTCACACGCACCTCATTTGCCACCAGCTACGGTGGGGAAGTAGCCCCTTCGCAGTAACCAAAAGCGCATTGGCTAGTGCTATTTTCCGAGCAGTAGAAAGCTCGGATCGAAGAAGCTAGAGTACTTTGATATTTTCGAACACGTATACGTGGTCAGCACAAGGTGCCGATTAATCAAATTGCGATTATGGGAGCAATACGATGGCGAATGATTGGTATCTTCTCTATCCTTTGTGGCTTACTATGGGCACTAATGTGATAACAAAGTGTTAGTTGAACATGAGATCTTATTGACCATGTTTGTATTGGCTGATGATAAATGAGAGATTTGATATGTATATATAGATATATGCATACTTGTATTTGAGATATATATGAAAGACTTGATATGTATATATATAGATATGCACACTTATTGCATGATGATTTTTATCGGAGATTTGATATGTATATTTAGAGATATACATACTAATATGGTGTATATATATAAGCGATGCACCCCTGCGTGCTAACGATGTGAATTTGATTCGTATATATAAAGATATGTATACTTGCGTATGATGTTTTGTGGGAACTACCTTCTAATTCATTTGATTTGTGTGTGGAAACAGGGGAATTACACCACAGTTTCATTCGATGGTTTAGTAAGTAAGAAGAAGAGTGGATATCTTGTGGAGTGTCGAAGCGATACGGCCTTTCTTCGTAGGTTTTATGTCATTTATAAATGACACCATGGTTATGTTAATGTTACATAATTATATGTTGATATATATTGTGGTAGCGTCTTGGGTCATTAGACTCATCTCGTACTTGTTTTTTAGTTGCGATGGCCGATATTTGGGGTCGAAGATCGTGGTAGATGCTTCGAGGCGCGGTGACGATGGAGTGAGGTTAGATCGTGTGTTCGTGTTTGTAGCGGCCGAGTTTCCCGAGTAGCGGCTTGTGGAGTCTTGTTCCACTTTAACGGGTCATTGGTTTCCATGTACTTTACTATTCTTGTGAGATCGACATTTTGTAAAGTTATTTAGACTTTACGGTCAGAATATTTGTATTGTATTATTTTTCTTGGGCCGATGTCTTGTCGTGCCTTGGTTGTGGTTTTAGTATTTATTTTAGGTTGTCTCCCGGGCACTTGTAGCTTTGGGAAATTTCATTATTCTAGTTTTTATAGTTGTTGGTTGACCGATGCTTTAGCCATTGGGTAGTGTTATATCGATTTGGTTCTTTGTTGAAGCAGGCGTGGAGTGCCGATGGTTTGATTAGCGTCTGCAATGTAGCGACGCGAGTTTTGTTTTTCCTCCTTTGAGAGATAATGTCTCTCTTGGTTTTCGTTTTCGTTGGTTTCGAGCTTCATAGCTTGGGACTTCTTTCTTATATTGCTTCCGTGATTCGATTTTGAAATCTAGTATTTTAGTGCGGTGTTATGTTCATGTTTTGAGCGAGTTTGCTCGATTGTTTGACTAACACTACTTGTTTATCAAGTGCTTGCATCCTTTGATTAGTTAGTTCGACCTTGGGATTTCGTGTTGGAATCGGTCGGGTCGTTACGATTGCATCGGAAGCTTATGTTAGCTATAAGCCGAGATAGGTTCCATGGCTTAGTTTGGGTTTGGGTTTTAAATCGAGTATTCACCGTCGAGTATTGTTTAATGCCTTATTGGCATATTCTTTGGTCCACAAGTACACGACTTGGAGTACTAAGTTCGTTTGGTTTAGATTGCCGTGAGTGAAGGTTTGTGTCTAGGAGTATTATATTTCTCCTTTATTGCTTATGAGTTGCGCTTATACCAAGAGTAGGTGTTGCATTTTATTAGAGCTGTTGTTTCTTGTTCCATTTTTAGGAATTAGAAGCTAGTATGGGTCCCAAGGGTGATCGTCGTGTTAATCATTATGGTGAAGTTAATTTATAAGCCTCCGTGGTACCTAATAGTATTTCATGAGTGCTATATGGAATGTATATAGTTATGGTAGTATTTAATCACCGTTCTTGCATGCTTGTGTTGGGAATTTGAGAACCATTTCAGATGGTTTGTGTTTGGTCATTGGGGGACTACCGCTTGATCAAGGTGATTTCGATATGATATGTTGGAACTTGGTGATTGGCAGTGGAAATGATCAAGATGATTGGTCGGATCGACCAGTATCTTTGTTTAACTTATAAGGATTGGTTATATACTAGTTAGTAAGAATATGCTACCAGTGACTTGTGAAGTGTTGTATTGTTTTGTTATTGGTCTAATACATTGATGATATTAGCCTTGAATAATGTGCTTTTATCTACCATTGATAGGTAGTTAATAGTATGAATATTCCATACTTGGTAGACATACATAGTAAATTAATGTTATGTTACATGATGTTGATGTCATGCCTATATGTGCTTATGATTGCTTTGTTGTTGAGACCTATATAGGATGTTGATATGTGATTCACGAACACCCCACATCCTATCTGACGAAAGCTTTGAAGTCAACGAGGTCCCGACTTGATTATCAAGAGGTCTTCGTCGGAATGAGAATGGTATAATATGAGATAGGAATTGGTGAACCCGCTACCAAAGCGGAATGTAATTGAAAATGGTATCTTGTTTTGCTTGTGCAAATATGTGCAACTTGTATATGGAGATCATGCTATGAATGAAATGAACTTGTGACTTGATCGAATAGAGATTTTATATGTTGAAT